>VXBH01009456.1:454617-510894 GCA_013400035.1 Rynchops niger
CCCCCAGGTCCTTTTCTGCCGGGCAGCTTTCCAGCCACTCTTGCCCCAGCCTGTAGCGTGGCTTGGGGTTGTTGTGACCGAAATGCAGGACCCGGCACTTGGCCTTATTAAACCTCCTACAGTTGGCCTTGGCCCATCGATCCAGCCTGTCCAGGTCCCTCTGTAGAGCCTTCCTACCCTCAAGCAGATCAACCCTCCCACCTAGTTTGGTGTCATCTGCAAACTCACTGAGGGTGCACTCAATCCCCTCATCCAGATCATCGATAAAGATATTAAACAAAACCGGCCCCAAAACTGAGCCCTGAGGGACACCACTGGTGACCGGCCGCCAAGAGGATTTCCCCCCATTAATCACAACTCTCTGGGCAGTCGGTGGGGTCCGCATCAAACCCACCACTTGGGATGGGTTAAGGCTGTGCTCTCTGACACACAGGTTTCACAAGACCTCCCCAGCTCCTTCTGAGGCCCCCCAGATGAAGAGGGGGTCTGGGAAGACAGGTCCCTGCCAATGCCAAGGGGAGGTACCTTCCTTTGAATATTTTATTACAAATTTTGTTATCTTGCTGGAGCAGAAACCCCCGAATACCACATTTTGAAATAGCTCACAGATTTGCAAAAATAACCCAACAAACCAACCAACCCCAAAACCTGATCCAAAGCCACCTCCTCTCCCTAATTTATTAATTTTCTTCCCGGTGACAGTGCACCTTCTCTAGCTGTGCTCCAGAGCTGAAGAGAGCCCCCGCCCCAGCGCCGTGTGGGGGTCCCCACCGCACAGAGCACACACTGGGGGTGCCCCTCGGTCCTTCATACGCTGCCTCCTCCTGGCCCCGCTTCTGACCGTGGCTGGTCTCTAATCACCACCTAGAAGAGGAAGGGCATCCGGCTCACGGCTGCAGGTGGGCTAAAACCAGGAAAGGGCAGGAAACTTACTTCTATCGCAGCCAGACGGAGCAGGGGGGAAGCTGCAGCGTTTCCACCGGGCCAGCGCACACAGTGCATCACTGCCAGAGCATTCCAGTGACCGGCATTGCTCGTGCAAGGGAACAGCGTGTGGCTTAGTGTCCTCACCTTCTTCAAAGCAGACCTGAGCCCCACGCTGCCCTGGTATTCAGCCCCTAATTCATGTGCGAGTTTAACTGCATTATACCCTATTTTCAGCAATAGAGTCCAGAACAAATCGTTCCAGACTCTATGCGTGCAGTGGGACATGCCCAGAGCATGCTGAGAGGTCTGCAGGGAGAGAGTGCTTTGGTTTTGTTTTAACACCAACACTTTTCATTCCAAAGAAACAGGTGAAGTAATACGCACTGTTATCTTCCAAAGGAAGACACAAATTACTCTCATGTCAGTACACAGCATGAGCTTCTCCAGTGCTGCAGTTCACAGCAGAGAAGTGACAGAGCACAAGATCTCATCAGCAACATGAAGCCGAACACTGTGCTGTCAAGAGCAAACTCGGGTGTTGCTATTCTTGATGGTTGTTTTTTCTTTTCATCACTAAAAGGCTCAGAAAGCATTGCCACCAGCCTGTTCCAGATTTGACAGAGTGCAGTTCAGACTCTTCAGCCCCTAGTCACTGTTCCTTGAAGACCGGACTGAATGGAAGCAGGATCACTTCCCCCCACCTTTTCTTTTTAAACCTCTTTGCCCCATTCCTGCTCTATCATTACACAACCAGGCAGCTGAAAGAGCATTATTTACATGCCCTAGCTCCACGCTCTTGCTGGCTTCAGCAACGTCAATTAACTTGCAGCAAGCTAAGATAAGAATTCTGCCTTTAGGGGAAAAGAGCTTTCTCATAAGCAGAACTGTGTCTTGGAGCACTATTTCGCATGGAGCCCTAATGAATTTCGAATGCCTCTTCACTCTAAGCTGCTGTTTCCCTCTTTACAGCTCTGCCTCTAAAAAAAACAAAGTAAGCACAGCCTCCAAAGAGGGCCCCAAGCCCAGAGATCACAGTGAGGTAGTGTATGAGGGGGGACTTAATCTGTAAGACATTACAACTGTGTCACACTTGCCCCCACTCCTCTCTGCTGGGGAGAAGATGCAGTTTATTTCTAGTCACCTTCCCGGCCGTCTCCAGGAGCAAATGTCTCGTCTCGCAGGGTCACTTGAGCTGGCTGTCATAGAGGCAAGGGCAAACCCCACGGGACTCTCAGCCCTTAGAGAATGGCCCCAAACTGCGAATCCCTCCCACCTGCACCCACCAGGACCTCCCCAGGGCAGTGCCTGAGCACAGGAGGACGCTGTCTCTCCTCTACTTTAAGCAAGGAGTCAGAAGGGTAGGAATTAGGGTTCCAAAATCCCCTTTTCCATTTGCTGTCTAAGTAACTGACCAGACATTAAAGCGTCTGAGCAGCCACCCAGCTTCCCAGCGGCAGAGGAGAATGACTCAAGTTCAGATACTTACTTTTTCTTGTCTTTGTCCTTCTTCAGTGGCTGCTGTGAGGTAGCCTGCAAGGATTGGGACTGCAAGGTTTCCACCGCTACTTTCCGCCTGTTGAAGGCATTCATCTCTTCCTCCAGCTCCCTCCTCTTCTCCTCCACCTTCCTTTTCTCTTCCTGGTGTATCCTTTTTAAGTGCTCAAATTTCTCATGCAGCTGGTAGGAGACAGACCCTCTGAGCATCGCATGCAGCAGGACTGTCCGGAGCCAAAATCTCACCTCCCGCACAAATCCCACCACTCTACGGCCACCAACCAGCTAGTGGGGTACAGCAGCCAGTGCCCCTGCATAAGCCTTGGATAAGCGCACGGAGGATCTCGGCCCAGTCTGCAGCCCTGCCACGGGGCTGTGGGCATTGCGGGCTCTTTCATTCCTCACTAATTTTGAGGATGGTCCATTTATTTCCTCCCCAGTCACAGCAGCTGCCCGTGGCCTCACAGCACTGACCTGGGGGACTTCAGCCCAGCTGTCCCCTTTATGCACTATCCAGTGAGTATCTGGGGTGAAGTCTACCCGACGTGGATGCTCACCAAGATGTCCCGCATTGCCCTTTACTCACCAAGCAGCAGCTGAATCTCCTACACACTACACAGGATGGGGAAAACTGTTGTTTCTGAGGCACCTAAAGCAGTGATGCTGTTTTGAAAACATTACCCCATGTCCCCTCCTCTGAGTGGGGGAAGTTGTGTGTGAGTTTGTGTTTTGGCTGGTGAGGTCTGTTCAAGAGCTGCATGTGCTTTCCAGGATTCATACGTTGCCCAGACCAAAACCCTATGCTGGCTGTATTTTAGGCGCCTCTCACAGGTTTTTGGCACACCCACCTCTCTCTCCTTCTCCTTCAGCTCTGCCTCTGTCTCCTTGACTTTGTTAACAAACATTTGTCTCATTTCCTCCTCTTTCTTCTGGAGCTCGCCCAAGAACTCTTTCCTTTTGGTCTCATATGTTTCTTGGAGGCTGGGGAAGAAAGCAAACAAAATCCAGACTCTTTGGACACCAATGAGTTAGGGATGGGGAAATGCACGCCTCTCTGTGACGCTTAAAGACAAACAGGCAGGGAAGGGAATGCCAACAAAGTCAGCTGCAAAGTTCAAACCCAGTGCTAGTATTTTCCAGCCCAGCATTGTGGATACCACCTACAAACCTGCCTTTTGGGGGGGGGCGTCAGTAACAAATTATTGCCCTAAATTGATGCTAGATGTGTAGGCCGCTCACCTGAAGGGCTGGCTGTCTGGATCTGTGTCCTTAAAGCCCATCTCTTCCAGCTTGCACCTCCTGTACAGCTCATAGTGGCGGGTGTGAGTCTGCTCCCGAAGATCCTCCATGTTGACTCGAATCAGCATTTCCCGCAGTTTCACAAAGTCACAGTGACTTTCATTCTCAACTGATGGAAGCAAAGGGGGAAGTCAGCAAACTGCACACATGGCAGGGGAGCGCAAACGCACACACAGATTCACTCCAGAGACTCCCCTCCCAAAGACCTCTACCTGTTGTCCTGCACAGGGCACAACACAGCCCCTTGGATGCAGGGATTCCTGCTGACCATTACAACCTGCCAGTAGGAATGGGAATTCAAAGGAAAGACTGGCCAACCCACAAAGGCTGCACAAGACATTTCTGCACAGTTTAGCACCTTCATGCACGCGCGCTGGCAAGAGGGCAGAGCTGCAGAGGGTGCCAGCGTGCACACGCACAAGGGAGTGGTGGGTGCCTGGCTCACAGCGCCTTACCTTGCACCACTCCCCACGGGTACTGCCGAGCTCTCACCAGCTTGTTCCCAACCTTCACCTCCTCCGTGCTGCCGACCACAGCGAAAGGCAGATGAGCCTGAAACAGAGCCAAGGCCAGCAACTCAGTGCACGGGTGAACACCTCAGAGATCAGCCTGACCATTAGGATCCCCCTCACCCAGACACAGGATCTACTTCAAAAAGTCCTTCCTCTGAAGCTGACAATCTCCACTACTCAGACCAGTTTCTACTATGAACTGGGATATTACAACAGAGAGCAGCGTAGAGCCATATCACAGCTTACTAGCAATGCTGCCTGGACTGAACTAGATGGGGAAATATTGTAGGAACACCATGATCAATACTGATCTCCCTCTATCCGTTCGTCAGGTTGTTCTTGCAGCTGCAGTCCCTCCACACGCCGAGAGCAGGGCGCTCCCTGCCTTGCAGAAAGCACAAGCAAAGACATCCGTAAACAGGGCTTGGCACAGCAGTTTGTGTGTGGGCACTGGAGGGGACATGTGCAGGATACAACATGTGCTTGCTCCTCGCCAAGTCTGCAAAGCATCAGGCACAGAAAGGAAGCAGGGGACTATCCTCAAGCACTGCAGGAGAGGAGCCATGGAACAGGTGCTTCAGTGGGACGAGGTTGACAAAATCCTTCGCACTTGGGATAATATGGATCCAGAAGTGAGGAATCAGTAAAGAGGTGGCCAAAAAATATTTTCCTGGGGCGGAGAGACAGGGGGACACAGGACACAGGGACTGGGGACGGGGCCAAGTAAGCGTGGCTCTTGTTTTTGTCCCGAGTGCACACAGCTTGCAATTATTTTTAAAAAGAGTGCATCCTCCAAAGTTTTCATGAATTCCACAGAAAAAAGCACTATTATAGTGAAAACACATACCTAGTTGACCCAGAAATTAATTGTTTATGCAGAGTTGGTTGGTTTTGGTTTGGTGGTTTTTGTTTTTAAAAAAACAAACAGGGGTGTGTGAAAGAAAAGACAAAGCATGTAATCAGAAACAGCTATGCAGGAAAATTTTCATTCTGATGAAAAAGCTACTTTTTATTTAAAAAATTAATATTCAGCTGTTTCTATTGCAATAGCTGCACTCTTGATTTGGGAGGCAGGAAACTTGAAAATGTTTTGCACATGCTTCAGCCAGGTCTGAATTTGATCTTTGAATTTCAAAAAAGACAGAATAGAGTCTTACAATTTTTCCTCTTTATTTTAAATTGGGTTTTCTCTGCTTAGCCTCCTTAAGTCAGAAGGCTAATGTAAATCTTAACTGTAAAATTTTTATTCAGAGTTTATCCTTCCTCAAGTGAAAAGCAGCCTAAAAGCAGACAGAATGAATTTCAAAGAAAGTATTTTTCAAAAATTTGATAATAAAAAATTCAGTGCTGAGCTGAGTTTCTCCAGAGAGCCCACAGATTAAACAAGAGCCACATTTTAATTAATTCTGTATGTAATAGCCTTAAGCGTCTGTCAGATCCACAGCTCAACTTTCAAACAGATTTAGCGTCTGGACAATCCCAGTGAAACTTGCCCTTCAAATGCATTTTTGTGCAGCAATTTAATTTGTCACAACTTCTGGCATCAATGCGATTGGCAGCATTACTCACATTCATCACAGAGTTGATCTCAGCGACTGCTTCGTCATCCGTTGGGAACTGATAGATCTGCACGCCATTGCTGACCAGCTCGCTCATTATCTTTATCTTGAACTTGTGCAACTCGCTCTTGGAGATGGTGTCTGCTTTGGCAATAATTGGGATGATGTTCACCTACAGCAGAAGGAAGGAAGGAAAAATAACCAGGTGAGCAGCGGGGCAAGCAGCTCTGTCAGAAGTGTGGGTGCTCGCTCTGGCTGCTTTACATTTCATAAAACCACAAAGCTGCTACGTTTTGCATGTGAGCTGCAGCACAAGCCCAGCTGAACACTAGAGGGAAGCGTTTTCCAGGACTAATTTGTCTATGTGACTTACAGATAAACCGAAGACAAACACCCTGCAATAAATACACAATGAGCAGATCAAAGCCTCTGCTCTTGCCTATGTATTTTGTTACACACTTCGAGGGAGGCAGAGACAGCGTAACTGCCACTTCTCGAGTTATCACCTATCCACTCCTGGCTGTGCTGACAAGCCGTTTTATAAGACAAGTGCGAGCATGAAATGCTGCAGCGAGCTGATGTGAAGCCTTCCCATGCTTAAGCAGAAGAAGCAGGGACTCCTTACATACGTTCACAGCAGCTGCAGATCCCTTTGAGGACTCCCCGGGCCTCTCCGTGAGGATCACAATTCGGGCATGCTGTGCAGATTACACGGACCAGCTGGGAAAGGTTCAGGGTGCCACACAGCAGACAGGAGATTTATTTTCATACTGCTGTTGTTCAGCTTTGGTTTCACATCAGCAGACACCGAGCACAACACAGCACACAGCTTCATCAACCCAGGTTTCACAAAGCCACCCGCAGGGTGGGGAGGTCACCCCCGTGCTCAGTACTTGCAGAAAACGAGGGCCATATCCCACATCCTTCAGGAGCGATGTGGTTCGCTACGACCCCGTGCTTCAGAGAGCTACAGTGGGGCAGGATCTGTCACAGGAACCTCTATTAGACAATGCTGCTGTGACCAGAAAACTCAAGTGCAAAACTGCAAACCTGCTTAAACAAACAACAGAACTCGTCCGTCTGAACAGCGGCCAAATTCAGAGCAGTAAAACACAAGAATTCAGACAAATGAGGGGAAAGTCTGATTTGCCATCGAACATTTCCCAACAGCCAACGCTTTTTGTCCTACAGAGCAGAAATTCATAGCAGCCATTTGGTCTCCAATGGGTGCCCATTAAAACAAATAACCTTGTTTCCCAGCTCAAGTTCTCTTCGTAGCTAAACCTTTTTTCCACAGTTCTTGTTTCCACCACCCTCACCCCTGCCACACCCCGGTTTAGCGCTCACTAAATAAATGAGCATTTACTTGCTCCAAAAGAAATAGTCTTAATTTGCTCATTGCAAATTTATCTGAGAGGATAAATTCCTTCTTTTTCTCAGCCACTGATCTGACCTCTTTCACCAAGGCACACAAGCCCACACAGAACAAGGTCTGCTGCTGACTCCACTCATCAGCAGGCCGATGGCCTCATTACAAAGGTGAAAAGGGCCATGACCACAGCTGGGTGCCTCGCTGACCTGCTAAGAGCCGAGGAGGCTTGGATCCACCATCTCCCACAGGAAAAGGGTCAGCTCAGGGCTCACATACCACCTGCTCAGGGAAAGGCACTGCCAGCGAGCTGCTGTCTGCAGGGCTTCGCGCACCCCAGCCAGCCAGGCACACTGACAAACCAGCACAAGAGACAATTTTAGTCCATTTTCAGATGGTCTAATCACTTCCGCCTCTCCTTCCAAAAATCACCAGCTCAGCCCTGCCTACGGCAAGGCAGGGATACAGAGCCTGGAGCTTGGCATGGTTCTCCCAGCAGCAGGAGAAGACAGGCTCTGTGGTCACAGCTGCTGGCCCTGGCAGTACTCAAACAAGGTGCAAACTGAGGTTAATTCGAGTCCCCTCCAACCATGCGCTCCTCCTGCTTTGAAAAGGCAACTCAGTCACAAAGTTTACAACCCAAAAGGATTTTACAAGTTCTTGTATTTCCAGTAATCAATAGCCAGCATCCATACTGTGGAGTCCTGGCAATGGCATTTGAGCGTATCTCTCTCCTCCTCTCTTCTTCCCTTGTGAGTTCCTTATTTTTTAAATTATTACTATTTTTATTTTGATTTCATGCATGCCTTGGAAACCCATGAGCTCGAATCCCACAGTTAACAAGTGACACCTGGAACACCATTTAATTATCTTCCTGTTTTCCTTTCTCTGATTTTGAGCATGGGCACCCAAAAGCTGTCTAAGTCTAGAATGAGCTCATCCCTTTACAATAAGGAGAAAGGATGGAAAAGTTTGTAAACAAAAACGCAACAAGATATGAGATGCTACCAAACCAAAGTGCATGTCCAAATCCTGCACTCCTACAGCACCTTCCACACATCCATTTCTATGCAAAGGCCCACTGTCTATGCAGTGTCTGTCAGTTCACATACTGGAAGTCTTTGCTGGAGCTGAAATTATGACCAGAGGAAGTCTATGCTTCAAATAAGATGGTGAATTTGCAGGCACGCACACAAAAATGCACCTCATTCTCAAGTCATTCTGACCACAGAGTTATTTCTCATCTCCAAAAATAAAACTTACAAGAACAAGTCAAAACAAGTCAGTTGGCAGAAAATAATTTTGCTAATATAACAAGGGTACATGCATTTTCACCACATAAAATACAGCTGGATCCTTCTGCATCTCCAAAGTGGTCCTGAATGCAAGTCCCAGTGAAGCCAACAGGCAAATCCTACCTTGGAAACCAAACAGCAGAGGCACAAACCAGCCTGAAGCGTCCCCACTGGCCAGTGACCCACCTAGGATGTGTCAGTACACGAAGGGCAAGCAATTAGCCATAGCTCGTAAACAGCACACGCTGACTGGAAACCATCCAGGGACAGCACCCAGGGAGCCCCAGGGTGCCCATGGCAGCACACAGTTGTGCCATCACTTTGCAGGGCAGGGCTGTGTTTTAAATCAATAAATCATGTTCTCATCTGATACAGATGCAATTTTGTTTATCTTATTTATTTATCCCCTCCTTTTCTCAGGTTAAATCCAATGGAAAACTAACCCTTGCCAGGTCATATGTGCTTCCCACCTACCAGCCAGCCACATTTCACCTACCTAGAACCACTTCTGAAGATGCTTCTAGCTCTCTATGCTTCTAGCTCTCTGTCTGTAATTAAATACCCTAGACAACAGCTGCCCATGAGCTCAGCCAAACAAATACTGTGTTACAGTACAATGGAAGATTTTGTTTACAAAACAACTTTACCCAGAAAGGGTTTTGTAAACTTCACACTAAAAGCAAGATTCTTTACTGAAATTGTCACGCAGATTCAAAAGCCTGCTCAACCCCTGATGCCATGTCACTGGTGTCCTAAAGCAAAGGTGTAACTGAGCCTGGTTCCTACAAAAACCTCGTTAAACTAGCCTCAGCAGCTGAGCATGCAGCAAAACATTGCTTCTGATACACCTTTTGTCTCCATGGACTCCATTCTTCAACCATAAAACAGGAGCCAGCAGCCATGTAAAGCTTTTCCAGAGGAAAGCCAGGTTCAGGTGTGCTCATGCAACGGCAGACGTGAGTCAGAGCACGTCACTGCTCTGCTCAGCCATGGCAGCCGCTCGCTGTCACCAGTGTGGAGCAGACAGAACGCCGCCTGGGGTTTGCTGACACCCCACTTCACTCTGCACACACGCTGGCCCCCAAGCACGAATGGTTCATGTGTACTGGGAAAGGTGCACAGCACCGTCACATACAAATCTTTAAGGAGTGCCTGGAAAGTACCTTGATGTCCTGGGATGACACTGATGCAGATATGCAACACAAGCCCCTGACACCCAGAGAATATCAATGGTCTCTACTCGCTTGTTCATTTCCACGTGCGTGAAGCCACCACATGATGAAATCCAACATGTTCTCAGACTGTGGTAAGAAGGGAGATGAGAGCAAAGGGATAAAATGACTTCAGAGATGACTATTTAAGTGGAAGTTTAGAAGTATAAAAAGCTTGTGTGCGCACAAAGTTCCCGTCTCTGCACAAGTCCAAAGGATTTATTTTGGTACTAACCAAGGACCACATTAAAGGTAGCCACAGGGAGATGTGAAAAGTAGGGAACACAGAAGGAAAGGAAGAGAAAAGCTTTGTGGGACCACCAGCACCAAGGGGAATCGTGCAGAAGCTTTCCTCCAAACATATTTCTGGGAACATGTAATGCTGGCACAGCACCAAGAGACAAGAGTTTATTAAGGGAAAGTTTTCAGATTCCTGATGAAGTCAGTGTAACAGCCACCACGGTTACAAACAGCCCACTGCAGTGGGAAGCCAGCGCCTGCTCTGGAGTGGGGCCAAGGAAAAGCAGGCCAACAGCCCTGGGTGGCCAGGGCAAACAGCAGGGACTCTGCGAGGGGGAACTCTACCCGCCAGGAAAGTCCGATAGAGCTGCACAGGGACAACAGCCAGAGAAGAAACCATTCCCTAAATGTAATCCAGGGGATCCCCAGTTACTGCAGGGTCCCAGCCGCCTTCTCTGCCCCCTCTGTAAACTGAGCAGCATCTGCCATCTGAAAGGAATCACCACCTTGCTACTAAAATACTGCTCTGAAAGACAGGAAATTCTTGCAAAGAAAAGAAGAGATACTGCTGCCACTAGTGACCTTTGAAGCCTCCTGCAGTTCCCTGGAAGCCAGCTGGAACAGCCAGAAGTGTGTCAGAAACCTCCTCCAAGCTACAGGAATACCAGCAGTAACCAGTTAAGTAACCCACTGCCCCCTAAGGCAGAATAGCTTACGCACAAGGAAACAACCCCCAGCTAGGCCCTCTCATGACCCACTTTCAGGATCCCTATGACCTTGAGAACTTCTCACCATATTTACATTTTCAGAAGACATTGTGATCTGCTATTCAGATCATCTGGCACTACCAGCAGTGATAGCTCATATGCTCCCTGTGTGCCAGCATGCACAGCCAACGCTCCTCTTCGGCCCCCGTCTCCTCTCTACTGACCACCACCTTAGGATGCCTACAGTTTTAGTTGCTCTCAGCCCCTCTGTCCCTGGTCAGGACAGCAGAGGTGGCTCCGCAGATTCCACAGTTCAACTGCAGGAGCTGGAACACCTTACCTGCACACCTGCAAAGAAGACCTAATAAAGATGTAGTTTATGACTTTGATAAATATAAACTAAACAGTGATGGACACTCTAGACTTCCCACGGCTAGCTGGAAAACAGTTTTTCACCTGACATTTTCAGGAAAGCTGGTGAGAAAAAAAGCACAGGACTTCAGCAACCCACCAGGGCAGACAAAGTTTTGGCAGAGCCCTAAAAACAGCTCAGCTAACATGCAAGAAGGACTCCAGCACTTACATGGAAGGAACAAAACCTTCCACATGACAACCAATATAAACAGAAGTATCACCACTTCCAGAAAGAGGTACCAGGTTCTCCAACCCCTTACCTTGCTATCCAACTTCTTCATTGTCACCAGGTCCAAGGACTTGAGCGAGTGTCCGGTTGGGGTGATGAAGTACAGGCAGACATGAATCCTCGTGTCATGATAGTTGAAGAGAGATCGGCGGATTTTCAACTCTTCTTGCAAATAGTTTTCAAACTGCGTATCAATGTACTCAACTATCGGCCTGTAACTAAAACCATACAATTAGCAACCCAGATACTGGACCTCAAAATTAAACAATGTGGAGGCTAAAGGAGTTCTCCTACACATACCATGCTATCATTTAAAAAGTAGTTATAAGACTCAAACAATTTAGCCTTACAACAGGAAAAGTGTGGCGTTTACACACAGACCTTATAATCCAAAGGTTGCTGGAGTCTCCTGAGGCTGCACTGCAAAGCCTAAGGACAGCAGAGCATGGAAAGATGACTACTTCCACAGATCAAACTTTGCCCAGATCTCAGGGCCAAGCCATCTGGCTGTAGCTGTGCAACATGACCAAGGAGAGACCCTGGAGTCCCAGAAAGCTTTTACCTGGGGCTTGAGCAAGATGTCTGTGTAATTAAATAAGACAGGTCCAGAGACACCGATCATTGCCAGAACAGATAATTCCCAACCCTGCACTGAGGACAGCTTGTTAACTGCTGATGCTCCTGGAAGACACCATTCCCTGCTGGAAAGATGGCCTGTGGCCTCTCTTTTTGGCTCCTCACCCAACTCCCTCTACACTCAGTCCCCAGAACCAGAGCCACTGCAGGGAGCTACTCTGTTACAGAAACATGGACACCGCCTCTGCAACACTGCAAGCAGGACTGCAGGCAGCTCACATCTAAGCATCAGAGGCCAGCCCAGAAATGTCAAGCAGATGGCACGAGACCTGCCTTTCATCTTTATTTATCTGATCCCCAAATCCAACCGCGTCCACAATTGTTAGCTTCAGGTGGACGTTGCTCTCCTGCAGGTCATAGGTCCGTGGCCGCAAGCGAACTGCGCTCTCATAGTGACTGGCTTCCTCCGTCTCAAATGTGGTATTGAAGAGGGTATTCATTAGTGTGGATTTCCCAATGCCGGTCTCACCTAGGAAGGAGAAATCATCAGCTCACTGCAGCATGAATTTGTCACAAGTACTTCAAAGAACATTAATTACAGAGCAGAACTAAATTATACTGTGAAAGGTTACTACAAACTGCTTGTGGACAGACATATAATTGTCACAAACGTAACTGCATTCTTGACGGCCTCCCATGCTTAATGCAAAGCTAATGCAGAGCACTTTGGTCTCATCTCCCCAGTGAGGTTCTCACAGCACAGCAAAACATACTATTTTCCTTTCCATGTACCCTGACTTTGCTTGGGATCCTGCACCAGAGAAGCTGGGGAGCGCACAATTTTAGTACAGTCTTTTGAGTCTTCAGATGAGAAAGAATAAAACTCAGCTGCTCCTACTGACAAGGACTATCTGGTCAGTTGTTGGCTGTCCCAAACACAGCGACAGCTCCAGGTAACACCACAGATCAGCATGAAGCCAGGGGTGTTTGGTGGGCTGTGGAGGGGACAGGGAAGTCTGGCAGTGAGGTTTCCTCTCACTCCTTTCTGTGATATTCCAACTTTAACAAGCTTCTCTACCATTTTCTCTCTTTCCTTTATCTTGGCATTAAAGTCTCCGGGGACCTGCCTTTTTTGAGAGTGGAGATCTCTGTGAGGAGGGAATCTGGGGGCCTGTTTCAGTGCAGAGAAACAGGCACACAGCTCTGGACCTGCTGGGACAACTTGCCATCAGACCAAAAAAATATCTTTTCACAGCAGAAAAGACGCTAGATAAAGGTTTCAAGATTTCACTGTGCAGCTGAACTTTGGTCCGCCTGGAAGCCTTAAAGCAGCTTGTCCCTCTTCCACAGCCTCAACCCTGCAGTCCCACATGTCCCATTAATAACTGCCGAAGGACTAAAGCCCATTCTGCTGTAACCCTTTCCCACTCCATCCACACAGCAGCTACACCAAAGCCAGCTCTGTGGCTCATTTGCTCTCCCCTCTTTTCAGAGGAGCACCGCAAGCTCCGCACAAGGCACTGAATGAGCTGCTGAGATCTGGCTTGGTACATGCAAACTGTCCAAGATGGTCCCGTTCTGCACAGACACATCACAGGCAGCATGTCTATGCTTTGAGATGATGGGGCCACCTGTGCAGCAACCAGAATTGGCCAAACTGGACGAAATAAGCAACAAACTCCTCCATCACATCAAGCATGAGCTTCCACAGGCATCCAAACCATCTCAGCAAGACAGCAGCTGTCTGACAGAGAGCAAGAGGTGCTGCTCTGCCCTGAAGAGCTCCGGCTGCAGAGGGAGATCTTACAACCCAGGCCAGATGATGGTGTTTGCAACATAGCTGGTTTCATCTCGTATTGCTCTTGATTTCTGGAGTTTCCATTTAGTATTTCTGCAGTTTCCCTTTAGTATTTCTGCTTTCTTCAAGGCTGCCATGTTGCCTCATGATTCTTCGCACCACATCAGCCAAGGGGAGACAACAACACTGTTTTAGGGGAAAACACAGTGAAACCAATACCAAAATGCTATATAGCATCGGTGACACAGAGGCCAAAGCATGACAATATTCTCGGAGGCCATGTTCCATGGTGCGTTTTTACTACAGACTTCAGCAGATCGCTGGGATCAAGCAGGGCACTTCCAAGGCATCTTCATCTTTCCAGTAGTAGAAAAAATTCTGCCAATTCGAACCTCTGAGATACACAGAGGGAGAGAACATGGAGTCATGAGGGGATAGCAGAGAAACTTGGTGGGGAGAGACTAGTTCTTAGAGAACCAGTAGGGGCAAGATTAGAAGTTTCCCATCTGCAGCTCCCCTGTTCCAACAGCCATTGAATGACACCTGGGATGCATCACAAACGAAGCTCCATCCCAGAATCTTTGGCTCTCAGGCTGTTTCTGAGACAGAAAGGCTTTGAACTGCTGCTCCTGGTAACAAAATGAGACTGACATTTTCCACATTGGCCTTCAAGGGGCCCCATTTAAACTCCTCATTCACTACAAGCAGCCCTATTGGCCAAGGGAGTGAAGAGAGGCAAAAATCCAAGGAAACAGCCTTCGACTCCCTGATCATTTGCCAGGCAGTCCATCGTATTACACCTTGGGCATTGACAGCCTTCTACTGACTGCAGCCCCTCTCACTGGACCTGGCCACCTCCAAGGAGTCCTACAGTGGACACGCTGATGAGAGAGCAGGAAGGTGAGTGAGTATCTGTTTGAGGGAGGTGCCATGCCTGCTGCCAAGGAGTCTGGGCTTTTTCCTTATTCAAAAACCACAGGCTCTGCTCTTCACTGGAGAATAAATACCTCATGGTGCTCAGAACAGGGTAGAGGAACACACTGCTTCCTACCAGCTGTGCCTAAGAGTCATGCAAGGAAATAAAAACAGCCTGGTGTTCCAGATTAATCTGAAAGGAAAGTCATATAGAGAACTCGCTCCTGATGCAAGCCACATTCTCCTGTTCAGTTGTGGGCACAGCTGGGAGCAGGAACTGGCAAACAGAGGTACCGTTTCTTTTTTCCTCTTATCCAAAAAAAAAAAATATCCCCCAAAAAACACAGTAATTTTTTTCCAGTGCATTACAAATGGTAGGGCCACGTGAGAATACAGTTGTATCCATTCTGGTGTCCCCATGAACATACTGCCTTCTGCTAAGGAACAGGTCTATGAAGTTCAACTGTGATTTCAGCCATGCTTTTTACTTGTGGTTGGATATACAGAAGTGGCTTAGGTATGGCTCAAGCACCTTGTGCAAGCTGCTAGGGTTTCACTGCGCAGTCTGTACAGAGCCATAGTCTCTTCGGGCAGATCAAGGCCAGGCAGGGATCTGCTATCTCTAGATGTATTTCTGCTGGTCTAGCAGGTTACAATACCTCAAACCTCATACACAATACAAGAACCAGCCAAAGTAAAAATAATGCTCATCTCATCACCGGAAGGAATTGGTTTCCAGTAGTCTAGCCAGCATCGTCTACTAGATCATGCAAATACCAAAATTAAAACATAAGAATATAATGAGGTTATTTTAAAGACAGCCTCTCGTACCTGCTCACAATTTTCAATACAAATACTTCACAAATACAATACAAACAGAACACTCCCTTTCCTTTTCCTAGCACAGAGATGGTCATGCTTCAGGCCCTTTGACTTGTCCTGGGAAATCATCAACCAGGCACACACAGCTCAGAAGCAACCCTCTCATCCCCAGCTTCGGGGTGCAGGCTGATGCTCAGAAGTGACCGAGTTACTGTCAGCAGCTCCCAGCTAACACATGGTGCCTCTGATGCATCTACTTGGACACTGCGTTCACCGAGAAGCTGCTCATACCAGCCACCCCCATTTGCAAAGGGAAATATTTAACTTGCCACATACAGTCTTCCCTTAATCCTTCCTATTGAAAAGCTATTGCAGTGGACGAGATGAGCAACACTTCACTGATTGCGGAAATTCCTCTGGTTCAGCCACTTGGACCTCCCTGCAGCTCCTGCAGCGGTAGCTCAGCTCAATGCAGAGCTGGGCAGTCCCACACCTGTTTCCTCCCCCTTCCTCTTCACCAAAGGCAGAAAGCTGATATATTAAAGCTTTTCCCAAAACTCTCTCTAATTTTGGGTAATGAGTCTCCAACAGTCACTTGTGAAAGCCACAACTCGGAAGTATCAAGCTCCAGAGAGCTCAAATTCACTGAAATTAAAACATATTTAAGAGAGTTAGGACTTTCTGACTTGCTAAAGCCACTGCCAAGCCCCGTGGTGCAGCAGGACACACAAGAAATCCTGGTCCCAACCTCACCACGCCACCTGCCCAGCCCATGCCTGTTTGCAGAGGACCGTGCTCACCCACACAGAGGATGTTGAAGCTGAAGCCTTGTGTGACAGACTTGCTGACCAGCTGATCGGGGAGACTGTCGAAGCCCACATGGCCCCCGAGGGAAAGGTTCCTCTTCTCTTCATTCTGGTAGGGAGAAGCAGCCAGATTAGCAAACTGCACTGAGATGGCAAGTCAGATTGATGAGAGGAACCACCAAGCCCAAGAAATAACTACCCTCCCGGGCACTACAGAGCCACCAACACAAACCCTAATGCTGCCCACAAGAGCTTGTGTTTCAGCACGCCACAGTGCAAACCCTCTGACAGCCACCACCAACAGAAAAGAGAAGGGAATAACACCGATCTTAATGGAGAATTGGGAGAACCAAACTACCAGGCTACAAGGAAAACACCAGCATGAGCTCCAACTATATGCAGCTGGGAGAGATTAGCAAAGCAAAACCCACCACCACATGTTTTAGCACTCGTTTCTCCTCATCCTTTTTTATTTTATTTTCTTAAACCCTCCAGCACTGAATTCAGCTCGTCACACTCTGCATTCCACCACCACCACCACTACACCCCCCGAGTACTTGATTTTTTTCCTTTGCTCTTGCCATAAGCAGCATGGTTTCACTCGCTCACGCGCCCAGGGGTGCTGGTCACATAGGCAGAGTAAGGAACCCTCTCGCTTTACCATCTGTGACCGCACAGTTTTCCACCGTTTCTCGGCTGTTCCTGTTCCTGCCTCCCCATATGCACTGTGTTCTTCCTTCTGTCTCCTCCCTCCCCCAGAGGAAAGCTAAGCTGATCACCTGTACTAAGACAATAAACATCCGAAGAGACAACAGGTCTATGCCCTGCCTTATACAGACAGGCAAACCGGATCTGCTGCAATTCCAGAACAGAGGAGTTGACAGAAGGGTCGTTTCTGTTTCTGAGAGTTAAGAAGGGGAGAGTTTGGATTTGCACAAATATTTCCACCAATGTTGCCACTTCTCAACACACATAAGCAATGCTGTCTGAGCCCAGGGACAGGAGCACTGTCCCTGCAGCCTCTCAAGCACTCTTATCCTTCCATGGAGAAGCAAGGATACACGATTTCAGAGCAGGATTCATTTACCTTCACAGTTTCTTTGGTAAATCACTCTGTTTTTCTTAACCACCAGCACACAGTGGAAGATGGAGATGGAAAAAGTGTCTGCCTTTTGCCTGGCTCTGGCTCTTCTGTCCGTCCCTGACAATTCAGACTTTATGTCCCAGCACTAAGACTGCGAGACAAGAGCATACCCTGAGAAAAGCCTAAGCTGGCTGTCAAACTTCAAATTAACTCAAGAGGAAAATAAATGACATGACAAGCCTTGAGCATTGCTCTATGCCTGCTAAACAAAACACGAACCTCCAGTTCGCATCTCCAGTCAAAGCCTCCTTTAGTAGAACAAATATTCTCAGGTTTGTAAAATAAACCATTTATATCACAAGAACAACTTGTGAACAGCTGAAGCAGCTCCCATGCCTCACATACAAACTTTCTGGATGTCCTGGTTAATGTTTGTTACCAGCTTTCAGATTATTTTAGCCCTGTGCTCTCCCACGGGACTCCCTGGACAGAAACACAATCAAATCGTAGCTGGGCTCCTGCGATCAATTCTATTTCATCCCATCAGGATCCATCACGCTAACTAAGCGGAAATAGCGATCATTTAAGGTTTTCCTGTGGGAGAGATGGCATCAATTAAGGTTTTACGGTGGCCAAGAGCTTAGGTGAATAAAAAAGGACCCCTAAGACAGGGAAACCTCTGAGTTACACTTTCTTCTGTTCATCTGTCACCACATGGAGATGCTCAAGCTCAGACTAACACCTCTGCAGGGTCAGACCCCCATGTCAGGATGATTCCCCAGCACAGGGAGAACAGCGTGTCCGTGCTGAGCCGGGCAGCCCAACGCTGAACCGCAGATCCAGCACGGGATGGTGCAGCCGCACCGGGAAGGGGACCATGGGTGCATGTGTGCTGGGAAAGGGCTCAGAGTTGTTCAGGTTTGGTTTTCCTCTTAAGCAGGAGACTGTCACAAGACGCAGGAGGCCACTGAGTGTATCAGCAGGGCTCAGGGGGCTTCATCGGGCTCTCAGCCCTCGCTTTTCCTCTCCCCTCCGTGTCCCTCTGAGCCACCACCTTACAGAGCTTCAAATGCCAGTTCCCACCACTGCAATGCAGTGACAGCCCAGCAAGCCATTCCCACAGAAAGTCACCGAGTTTGACGGTTACACTTTGTGTCTTTTCATTTTAAATCATAAACAAAAACAAGCAAACAAAAACACAAACCAGAAGCCTGGGATGACATTTGAGAAGGGAAATAAATAAAGGCTGCCGATGGCTATGATTAGGCTGAGAGTGCCCGAGGCTGGGAAGAGGTTTCCAGGCAACAGGCAGCACCACTGCTCGGGATTTTAAAATAGGCTCCAGCTCGGCGAGGCTGCATTTTAAAATAAGCTCCAGCTAGGCAAGGCTGCATTAAGAACTCAGTCATGCTTCGGCCCGAGGAAACCCAAACGCGTTCACACAGGGCTTTCTTTTTCTCTTCTTTTTTTGATGTTTGG
The DNA here is from genome assembly GCA_013400035.1 of Rynchops niger. Classification (NCBI taxonomy): domain Eukaryota; kingdom Metazoa; phylum Chordata; class Aves; order Charadriiformes; family Laridae; genus Rynchops; species Rynchops niger. The sequence continues at coordinate 473,354 of VXBH01009456.1, forward strand.
TCACTCTTTGTTACGGGACAAGAATACACTTACTCAAAACTGCTCACCATTTCTTAAAGCTGCTAAACCAACGAGCCAAACTTCAGTGAAATATTTTTGTCAGTGACCTTGAAATGCACAGTTTCCTTTTATTTCTGTAAGCAGCGATAATAATCTGGTTCAAATCCAAGACATTGCTGATACCAAAGCAGAAACCCATTTGCTGTGCTTGCAGTGCGTTCAGCTGTCATTCAGCCTCCAAAAGGATTTTGCTATTGTTGCTGTGTTAGGACAAACAACGGCAACAACTACTGGAAAGTAGTAAGACTAAGAAAAGAAAGAAAAAAAAAAGAAAGAAAGAAGATAGGTTTTCTCTGTTTTATTCTTTCCCTCCAATCCATTGAGCTCACAAACTTGACAGCCTTGCGAACACAACCAATTTTTCTGCTCTCTTGTGTTGTTTGGTGTGCTGACCTGCCCCGCAGAGGAACCGACCCACTGCCCCGATGAGCAACCACTGGCACTTCTTCCTGCATCTACCTGCAACTGATTTGCAAGTCTCATCCCAGATGACAAACCCTTTTGGCCAGCTCCCGCTCACCCAGGGTAGCTCAAGGACAGCTTGACATGGTTCACCTACTAGTAAAGACAACAAGGTCACGCGCTAAATTGAATTCTTTACAGCAGAAGCAGCCAGCCTGCAATGCTCATCATAAATAATCAATCCAGAATACAAATGCTGCAATAAACGAGGGCAGCAGTAACACAGCAACGTGGGGTTTCTTTGTTGTTTTTGTTTTAAACAAGAGCTAGGAATTTCAGTAGGACTTTTTCCACCTTTGGTGCCAGCAATGTGCCTGCCCTGCAGGACGGGAGCAGGCAGGTTACGTGGCAGAGCTGGATGGGATCAGCCATGGCGAGAACCAGGCAGAAACACAGCCCTGCCCTTTCCAGTTGCACTGGTCTCCGCAACACTCCCGCCCTCCACAACGCCCCATGAGAATTAGGTTCCTCATCTCACAGCCTGGAGAGACAATTCTCCTGCTTCTTACCAGGCAAGACCTCATCCTGGGGCTGCAAATAACGATGAGGCAGCCAACTTTTCCTGAAGCCCATTTGGTCATTTTGCAACATGATAATTAAGAGTCTGGGATGGCTCTGAGTGCAAACTCCCACCACGAACAACCACTGCGGCCCTGAACGTTCTTGGGTCACTAATGGCATCCAATGATGGGCAGCTACCAGGGTTTTACTGGGTGCCTTTGAACGTGTTCTTCAAAGACCTTCTGCGCCCTGAGCTGATCTTCAGGGCTTGAAGCAGAGAGACAAGGGGACGATTTGTATTTTGAATCTGGAATTTTGTGGGAAACAAGAGTCATCAGAAGGTCAGAGCAGAATTTATTAATCCAAAGTCCTTTAAACATTTTCACAGATGCTCTGGCCAGGCCGAGAAGCAGCGTCTGTTAAGGCAACAGGCGCGCAAATGGCATTGGGGGGCACAACCACGGGAACAGCCACCCCGGAGGGAAATCGATTTTTGGCTCTGGTTCCACAGCTACATCATAGGACCCTTCTCCTGGCATGCAGCAGACAGACAGACATGCCCTTGGTAGCACACATGGCCACACTCAGCTGAGCACCACAAGAACCAAAAAGAAACCTCCAAACATAGTGCCTCAAACCTGCTGTAAGGCACTGGCCACCCCGGCTGGTGGCCACGCTCTGCTGGAGGCTGGGGATGCACTTGGGATGCACGATGGCACGCCGGCCCATTCCTGAGGCCACACCAGCATGAAGCTGCCCAGGCAACCGAAAACAGCATTTCAAACCCACGTCAGCTTCCCAAGCCCATCCACAGCAGGGCCGTGCCACGCAGCGGGACTGCGGGGCTGGGAGGACGCAGGGGGCAGCATTGCCGCAGGCACAGGCAGCAACGCTGCACGGAGCTGCCCACAAACCACATCCGTAAAAGATATGTTATTTGGCCCTTTATCGCAAGTGAGACAAGAGAAGGCAGAGAAACACAATCAGAGAGAGCAAATCCAGATCCCTTTAAGAGGGTCAACACAGCATTCACATATTCATTAGGCTCTTCCTAGTAGAGAGAGGGATTAAAGAAACCTGTGAGGAGAAGCAGCACAGGCTACAGCATCATCCAATGTGCCTATGATCCTTTAAAAAATAAAAATCTGATCACAGTTTCTCTTCTTCCAGTCTCTTCATGCTTCACCTCCAAACTAGCATCAGTTTCACTTTGCGTCATTACATTTTTCAGCTACTTGTACCAGGAAAAGTGGCTTTATCACTGCCTGCACAACCCATGGGGGATGTCAGCAGCGAGATGATCAGCTCCACATTCAGCTGCCCCTCAAGTGCACAGTTGTCCTGGCTGGGGCTCCTGGTGCAGAGCAGAGCAGAGCAGCTCACTCTGCTTTTAGACGTGCTGCCCCTGTTCTCCTTGCTTTTCACACCAGGAGTAGTACAAACTGACTGGAACTTGGGATNAACAAGAAGTGGTCTTTGGTGATACATGCTGGTGTTTTCTGCTTGAGACAACCCTGACTTTTACTGAATGAAGCAGGTGAAAGCATATGGGTAATCAAAAGCATAATTAAGTGCCATAATCATAATTCGTGATATTTATTTTTTTAAAATGGTGATAATTATTTGTTCTTTTAAGACCTTGGCATGATGGGAGCTGTAACAGCAGACTCACCACCATACAAGCAACTTGCGAATACGTCCTGTAAAACCAAAAATCACACGGTTTAGCTGTTTATCAGCTAAACCATGACTTGAGTGAAGACTCCTGGTTTTATACCCTGAGGCACAGCACTTTCCTGTATCTAAGGTGCCTTTTTGCTTTTCTGCGGCCCAACAAAAGATGAGTGGGAAAGATGAACAGCTGACATTTTGCAAGGCAAAACAGCAAAGGCCTACAGGGGAAAAAGGAGGGGAAACTCAGTCCTTTCTTCGTTCTGCTAGATGAAAAGGGCTTATACTTGAGCAATGACCTTCAACCTTCAATCTGCTTCTCCCAAACACTCCCTCTTGGCAGCTCCGTAGGCTTCACACTGCCAACCTGGGGTGTCCCGAAGCTGTGGCCAGGCTGCAGCTTTCCAAACGCGAGCCCCGCACCCAGGGGAGAGGCACGTCTGTTCTGGTGAGAGCTTTTTTGTTCCAAGAGCTCACAGGCAGCGGTATTGCAGGTCCCTCTCTTACCGAGCTTTTTCCATTTACGTTTTCCGCACACACTTATAAAATAGCAAGAGACAACAACCCAACATCTGCAGAGCACTTTTCCATAGCGCTTCAATTCCCACTGCAGAGGCACACTTTTGTCGATAAATTCCTCAATCCTGGACGACATCTTGAACTTCAATAATACCAAATACCACAGGACTTCGCAGCACGGGAACCCTTCCAACCTGGGTACAGTCCATTACCTTCTCACCAACACCTTGCAGTAGCTCTGTGGCACTGGGTATACCCATGGGCGCATCGTTTCGCACTGCGGTAGCACACGCAGACATGGAGTCACGGATCAGCGTGCCAGGCACCCTGCAAAGTGCAGAGCACAGACAGATCCTCTCCTTTCCAATTTACAATCAAATCAAAACAGAAAGATAAAATAGCGCCAGCAGACAGATTGCAGCTCCCCGATCAGCATGACTCAGAGATCAGCAAGAGGAAAAGCAGGGAAAGCTCCCGCGGGCCCCGCTCCATGTGGCTGCGGCACCTTTGGCAGCGCTCCTGCAGCGGGATGGAGCGGTCATCGCCCTGCAGAGCTGGGCACCCAGCACAGCTGGGGACTGCTGTTAGTCACAAAGCAATGACTTCACCTTCTTGATTCCCCATCCACAATCCACCGCCACAACAGGGCGTGCAACAGAAATTTAATACGTATACCAGTGATGTTTGTAGGATGCTGTTCCCTTGTCTCCTGAATGGAAATGCATAGAATCAGGAAATTATTTGGTCCTGATGCAGGGAGTTTCATTTGCAACTGAGCAGAGAAAGGACTGAATGAGATCTGGCTGTTTATTAAATCCAAGCAGAGCAAGCTGGTCCCACATACAGGCTCACACACATTGGCGCCCTGAGCAACCACGTTGCCAACAGCTGGCATTGCCCAGCCCCTCTCAGACCTGTGGCGGTGTGCTCTCCCCAGTTCAGGCAGCAGGGCAAGTCCAACTGCCCATACATCCACGGAGCAGAGAGCTCTGCTTCAGGGTCCACACAACTGTGTGATGCTGAGGGGACCTCCCCCAGACATCCCCCAAATACCCATCCCTGCAAGACTCCTTGCAGAGGTGCTGGTATTTTTATCATCATTTCACAAGTAAACTGAGTCATGGAACAGTTGAGTACTTGCCTAGAGACCTTTGGGCAAACAGCGTCAGAAGCCAAATTCAGCTTATTTGTCCAAGCAGGCACTCCCTGGGGCTTGGCCCAGTTTCTGGATCAATGCAGAAAACTCTGGCAAGTCACTTCTCTCAGGAGATTCTATCCCATCTCTGAATACTGGATCAACAAACGCCACTTGACGTTTTCAAAGAAACAGCATCAAGTACAGACTGAAGTTTCCACAAAGAAAACATTTATTTTGCCAAGCTCAGCAGCTGAGGGGTAGTAACAGCAACACCACACCTGACGTTTGAAAAGCACCTCTGTGGTGCTAGCAATGTTCAAAATAGACACTGTCACACACCAAAATACCTTTCTTGTAGTCACAGCTTAAAGACTATTAGATGTATTACAGCTACGATGAATGAGCTCGCACTTTACAGTCTACTAAGCAGGAAGAGATGGCCCAAGAGAGGTAATAAGACTAGATTTGATGTTGTCTAACAACAGTCAGAGGATGCTGGGCATAGTAAGTCTTGGCAGAGGGCTTAGGCACCGTACGCGTGACCCCATGGGTGCCTTTGGAACTGGAGATGAAAGGAAGCACACTTTCAGCTGGGGCTGACCAGTGGAGATCTCAGCACCTCTCAGGCTAAACTTGTTGCACCTAAATGCCACCTAATCTCAAGCAGATTTGCAAAGTGCAAGCACATAGGCAACTCTGAAGGTTTTCAGTTAATCTTAAGCATGTGCTCAAAACTCCAGATCCCCATTGTGGAGCACTTAATAACAGGCTGGGGGAAGAAGAATGGAAGAAAAAAACCCTGAACGCCACAGAGATAATTTTAGATGTGGGGTTTGTACTGATTTAGCACTTGTCTTACAATAGCAACCTGCTGTGCTTCAGCTTCTCTGCTGCCTCTCACTCCAGTCCACGCTGGTGGTGGTACGTGGCCAGTCAAACAGGACACATCTCAGATGGCATGAGCAACTCTGCCTTCACTGTGCCTGTGCAGGGAGGGCAAAAGTGTTTTCCCCACTATGGCAGCCCTGAAGAGCTGTAAATGGTAATGCTGCAATGCCTAACACCAGCCTTCCTTCCAGCAATGGCAGGACAAAGCCTCCGTGGCCTTTGCTTCCTTCTCTTTTCCAACACACAGCATAACAGAGCACAGCCACATCTGAACCACCCCTCCACGGACGTGACACCATTTCAGCCAGTCATTTCCAGTTGCCTCATGCTCACAAGCAGCTCCCAGCCCACACTGTAGTCTCCCCCAGTAAAAACCTCACACTAAAAAAACCCCACAATTCCCAGCCCCCCTTTAAACCACTCTCCTAAGAATGACAAGAATTTTCCCAGACACTCAAGCCTTTATTCATATCCCTCCCGGCTCCCAGCTGCACTCCAGGCAAGCAAAAACATCACTGAAGAAATCAGATATGGAGTCACCACCAAGACATGCCAAATCAAACTGAAAGCCACTCTACATTACAGAGGTAAGGCAACTCAAAAGCTGAGGTTCTCTCCTGTAGGGCTCGCTAAAGGTTACGTTGCCTGAAGTGATGCCTTTCTTGAAAGCTTTTGGACTCATTTTTAAGAGCTATTCATAAACCCCAAGATCAATGAGGGCATCGTGAAGAGCAACGTTCAGCATTTGGAAAAACAAACAATAAAAACAACAACAACAAAAAAATCACTGGTCCAGTATCAATGTTTCATATGCCCCAGGATAGTCTCTGGGAAGAAAAGGCAGTGCTGCACACCTGTAAAAATCCAGCGTGCTGAACGTGCACTTGTAGTCACCTACACATAAGAAGGTGGACAAGGACTCAAGTGAGAAAGCAAAACTCCTTTTAAGGGAGTAACTCCTTCAAAGTCCTTAACTGCTTTCCTGTATCCAAGCTACTGGTGCCAAACGGTGTTTTGATTCCTGCGGCACACCTTGTACCGATATCCCAGCAACACGCCGGACGGGAAGCACTCCCAAAGTGAGCCAGGAGCAGGGATCTGCACACTCAACATATTCCCCTTCTGCACCAGCCTGCTCACTCAAACATCTGCAAGCAAAGACCTGAAATGAACTGCAGACACTGCCTTCAGCTTTGCTTCAGTCTCAAGCAGCCCTTCCTCCTTAAAAACCCAGAAAAAAACCACACAAAACATCAAATAGAAATCCTACACACATCTACAGAATCAAATGAACTGGCATAGGCTTAAAAGATCAGTTTTTGCTGAATTTCAGAGCTAAGTTTGAAGGGAGAGTAAAGCTTCTCATCTTTTCTCATACAACACACACCCAAGATGATATTCCCAACCTGTGAATGCAACATCAGTTTTAATTTTCTGCAAACAAACTGACTGTTTCTGGCTTAAATTCCTCTCTGACTTTTTACAGTAAAAGCAAAATTCCCACATGCTTCCTGTTCTTAAGCTGTTATTTAGTTATTTCTCTATAACATTTATGAAGCTTAATTAATTACTTGTGAGTTCCTTCTTAATTAAGAAAGGATTAAACATGCATTCTGTCCCTATCGCAAGCCCCAGCTGAGAGTTTACCAAGGAGCAAAACAGGATTTGCTGGGCATTATGCGCACAATGTTTTGCAAACATGAATGTTGCCTTTGAGAATAAGGAAAGTTGGTTAAAACAGAAAAAACTATGGAACCAAAAATGAGAGACATTTCCTTCAAAATGACCTTAAAGGATGAGAAAGTTCAGCTTTTCGTCAGCTTGAGAATTCCATCCCCCATGAGCTATTCAAAATCAAGAAAGCAAAGTCCAAAACACAAACATAGCTCTTCCTTCAGTCTGTTTATAAAAGAACCCAAAATACAGATAAACAAGAACACACCAGACTACACCAATTTGTTTCTTTTCAAAATTATTTATTCAGAAGGTGCTGAGGTTTTTAATTTAATGGAATTTCCCAATTAACCCTGACAAGAGACTAATCACCTTATCTACTAAGAGACTTTCCCAAGTTCACCCAAGGCAGCAGATGCATTCCCGGCTTGCACTCAACTGATCTGGCCAGCAGGACCTCTTCCCCTCCCCACCGTCCCTCCACAAGGAAGAGGAGGAGACACCTGGCACATACAAATGGCCATGGGACAAAGCCAAGAGAGAAACAGAGTGCCTCCCCCAAAGGAGTGGCACAGAAAAGGCTTGGGGAAGTTTAAAAGAGACGACGAAGAGGGAAAAAGGATCTGGATCCCCATCATGCCAAACAAGCCATGCTGGATATCAGCCACCGTGATTATTTTAGTTACCACTTAAAATAAACACAGCTAATTCCCACATACGTTTCCAGAATTTATTGCCCGATTACAATAAATACTATTATTCAGTATATTTTTAGACAAGGGAACAGAGATATAATGGGAACCCAAGAGTTTTGGTCACCACTGTATGCTTTTTCCCAGTTTGTCTTATGCAGCCATCTCACAGCATCTCCACAAACAGCATTTCCAGCTACTGGACAAGTATCCTTGTAATACTGCCTGGAAGACACCAGAAAGAGAAGTTTTACATATCCCAGACACTCACCTCCAAGAGCTAAACCAGAGTCATCATGCTAATAAGCTGACTGCTATATATCCTATTAACACATGCCTCCAGAAAGCCTCAAAGTGTATTAGTGCAGAATACCTTTAAGCTGAAGACTCAAGGCCATAGAAAAAGAAAAGAAAACCTCTATCTGAAATAAGTGCATTGCAAAAAGAGAAGCTGAAAGAACTATTCATTCTGTATGAAACTACAGAATAAACTTATATTCACCAATGCAAACTGGAAACATCTTTGCTGCAGAAGATGGCGGAAGGAGAGTGTTCCTGGGAGCCCGGCTCTAGCAGCCCTTTTTCAGACAACGTTTTTACTGCAGCAGAGCTGAAAGCCAGGATCAAGTTGGATTAGGACCCAAGACCCGGAGCAGCCTGCTGTAAGCAGGGTCTGGACCAGAGACCCAGCCATGTCCCTCTGACCCGAATTGCCCCACAATCGCACCAGGCACCTGCAGCAATATACATGCAATTTAAATGCCATGCGGTCAGTCTCCTCTCCCAGCAACCGACCTGAGCAACCTTGGCTGCGGGAAGGTTCAATTTTCTAGTATGAACACCACAAGCTCCGGAACATGCTGCATGCTAGCCCACAGCTGAAGGCGTGCCTGTACAGTCCTCTGCAGGCAGACATGAACTCAGCCGAGCAGAAGCCAACGGATATGTCCTGCCTCTCCGTTACAGCAAGAACCAGCCGAAATGCTGATTGCCTGTGGACGACTCTGGATGCATTCCCCACATGCTTCCTCACACACGTAATGCAGTGGTGGCACAGACTCATCACACCACCTCATCCAGCGGCGAGGAGAGGATGGGAGCAGCCCGAAGTCCCTCGATGGAAATCCAGCCCAGGCTCTCTCGCTCCACAGCTCCCTGCGACAATCTGGTTTTGAGGCTGTGTGAGCCAGAGAGGGCAAGAGCCCCGAGGCAGGGTGCTCCATGGGAACCTCTCTCTAGCCGTCTGACATCTCTGGAATTTCTCGTGTGTGGGAGACGGACGCTTTTTGGCTTCACAAAGGAATCTGAACATCTAAATAGTGGTGCCTCCACAACCCCAACCCCATCCACGGGCCCTGGTCAGCCCGCAAGCTGAGACCAGCAACCGGGGATGTATCTGAGAAGGCTGTGGTTCTCGCTGACGCTGTTCTCTCCCAGCCCTCTGAAAGTCTCCACTGTCACCCCATTTTGGAGGGTGCAGATTCCCTGTCTGGCTCCACCTTTCACATCCACATGTCACAAGTCGGAGGCAAGCACAGACACTTATGCTGGAGAAGAGGCTCTGGAAGGAAAGCATGTGGCTGGGACTGAGGAGAAGCAGCACCTTTCGGATTCTTTTTCTCACTTGAGCTGCTGTGGAAGCAGAGATGGTCTCTCCTCCCCATCTGACACTTCCACCATACATGAATACAAATGCAAAGTTTCAGGTATAAACCCAGAGCTCACTGCTGCTACAGTGATGGGAAGGGGACAAACAAGTGGGCTGTGCACGAACACACAGGCCTCACCTCATCAAAACACAAACACGGGACAGGACAACATTATTTCTAAGGGCTACAGCTAATCTGAAAAGAGCAGGGCAGCTTCTCCCAGACACAGCCTGTGATGTGCCCAGGACACGTTCTGAATAATCAGAGTTAATCACATAAATGTGCCCCTACCCCACACAGGCGGGGTGGAAACAGCGTGCCCATGCCCTGTGCGTCTCCCTCAGTCCCATGGCTGCCCAGATTCCTCCTCTTAATTGCACAACCCATGAAAAGCCAATTTAGCATCATGCCATTTCTTCCATTCCCAACCTCTGAGCCAAAGGAGCCCGAGAAGGAAAGGAGATGAGCATGACCACTGCTCCTGCAGACAGACAAACAGCCCAGTCCCCAGTGCACTCCGTTTGCACGGTGGTGCCTCGAGACGACGGGACTGGGGACAGCGGGGGCACTCGGAGACAGGGCTGCGTCTCTCCCCGCAGCTGGTGACAGCACTGGTATTCTGCTACAGAAGATAATATTTAGGGAGCTTTTGGCCTTCCAGCAACGCTGGGGACTGGCTGACATCTGCCACCACAGCACTGACGACAAGCCCTGACACCATGCCGGCCTCCTGAAAGAGAGTTATTCTTCAGGCTTTCATTTGTTTTGCCGATGCAGAGGGCACACACGGCTCCAGCATTTGCCAGCTCACGTCCTTCCACCCACTGCCTGGGCGCTCGCTGTGATTATGAGCGGTTAAGAGCAGCTCTGGAGCTCCCACGCAGAACAACATGTTGCATCTCTGCTGCAGGAGGAAGAGATGCTCCGGATTCACCGACAGCAACAGAACCACAGCGGGGAAGGGGAAAAAAAAAAAAGAAAAAAAAACCCCACACACAAAAAAAAAACAACCAACCCCCCCCCAAAATATCTTTTTCTGGGCAACATTTGCTCCCAGTGCATACATTCAAAATAAGTGTTTAACTGCGATGGACTGTGGTTGAGCTAATTGGTCCTGTGGTTGAAACAGTCAGGGCTGGCTTCCTGTCTGAGCACAGGCGAGCCTCCCGGGGAAAGATCGCAAGGCTCGGAGAGGCAACCACCAATTTGTCTTCTCCCATGGAAGACCATTTTCCCCATCCCTCCTTCCCAAAAAAGCATAAGGTACAGGCAGAAGAGCTGGCCAGGAAAGGAGGGAAAGGGCTGCTCCCGCTGGGCCCGCTTCCTGGTGCATGTTACCAGCTTGGAGAAAAATCTGTCACTTATGTTCCACACTGCATGGGGGATCACTTGAGTTTTTCCAGGCTAAAGGTAAAATAATTGAATGACAAAAACAGACAAGGAAATTTAACCCTGGAAATTCCAAATGGTGCTGCTGGCTGGGCAAAAAACAGGGCAGGAGGAATGTCCGAATCCAAACAAACCCCAGTTTCCACTGGAATTGAGCCATGGAAACATTTTCCTCAAGAGTTTGATTAAAAGAAAATGTAAGCCTATGTTTAGGACCTGTAGCAATTAAGTCTTCTGGCAACTGCTCTGCTCCAGCCACGGTACGCAGAGCTGTTCTCAGCCCACTCCTCATGTCCGTCTTTCATGGACCATGGTGTAACACCGGCCCCCTCACACAGAGGAGCAGGGTCAGGCTGTGCAGTCAATAAGAGAAAACACGAGCTTACAGAAAACAGCAGAAATGCATGAAGTTTATCACAACCCAGGCGTTGTGGCAGGACCAGGCACAGTTCAAAGGTCCCTCTCCTCCCACAGAGTTGGGAGCCGGTCACGAGAAAGCAGTGGTGTGTAAACAGGTAAGGCTCACACGAAGCTGACAAACTGGCCAGACCCCTCCAGCTCAGCAGCTCCCTGTGACAAAAAACACTCCATTGTCTCTTCCCAGCAAGGAAGATGTTGTTCGTCTTTCCTCTATACAAAGTGGTGTTTTTTCTGGAAGGATCTTCTAAGGGGCACTAATTTACAGTGAGGCTACCAGTAAAAGCCTAGCTATCAATCACTGACATGAAGGGGCATCTTCTCAGGACCACACAAGACAGCTGCCCTGCAGCCACAGTGCACACACAGCTACGTGCACGCACCCAGTGCTTTCTTCACCGGGCGTCACCATGCCCAAATCCCTTGTCCGTGCACAACGTCGCAGTATGCACAAAAAGCAAACAGCCACAACATTTTCAAAACTTATGGCATAATGTTAAATTCTTCTTTCAGCCCAACCTTAAGGCTAAGGACACCTGCTCCTCCTCACATGCATGCGTTTGAGAGCATGTGGCTGCCTAGTTTAGAGACCAAGCAGCTGCCTTTGCACTTCCAAGTCAGACAACAGGTTAATGCAGATTGTTAAGCAACAGCATTTCGGGAGGTCAACAGGTTTTATTCTAAAAGAGAGAAAGCAATAGATTTGGGGGATTGAAAAAGCTTCTCAAAAGCAAAACAGTCGTATAGTCTCAGTCTCACATCTCATCCCATTTACTCTCCCACGCATCTGCAGTTGCTTCTCCATCACTTCTTCTCCTTCCAGCTTTTCTAGCTTCCTCCAGAGCTTCTGCATTTCCCTGCTGCATTTCACGCACTTTCTGGCTTCTGCTTGCATGTGGTGGTTTGCCTGTTTCCCGCTCAACATACCAACATCTTTGCTAATACTGCCAGTGTCTGCTCCAGCACACAGTCATCACGTGTGCTAGCTCAGCACCGGCCAGAACAGGCAATGGAGAAGCTCTGAGCTGTGGTGACAAATTAAAGTATTTCATAATAAAACCAAACTTTATCAGCTTGCTTTCCACTCTGGCGGTAACCGTAATGATGACAACTGGCCTCGGGTATCTAGTAGTGATGCTTGCAGAGCAAGTACCGAACACAGCAGTGGTGAGACACTGTCTCAGGGCAGATCTGCAGAAAACTTCAGTCTCCAGGGGCTGAAGCCAATCTCTCTCACAAGTGCTACATTCACAAAAACAAAGGCGGTCTTGAGCACCGCTGGTGTGATTCTGCTGCCTTAGAGGCAGCTTTCTATGGGAGAGCTTCCTTTCATTTGCTTTTGTTGGTCGTTTCCAACAGCAGCACTTCAAGGGAACTTTATTGTGCTGGAGACAGAGGCGTTCTGGAGGACTGTACAAGGGAAGCGTGCATCTGGGGAGTTTTGAAAACACATTATCCAAACCGAAGGGTCACTACATTACAGGATGTCAGTGTCAGCTGAACACTTATAAATAGCTTCACCAATCCGAATAGCATGACCTACTGTATATCAAAAACCTCCTTCAGAGGCTTTTTCAACATTACTTCCCCCTGCAGATACAAACAGACAATAAAAGTAAATGAACTTATCATCACCTTTTCTTGGCAGTAGTGAGCTATTTCCACCCAGACTTTGTGCTCAGGAAGCTGAGGCACAGCGATATAAAGTGGCACCGAGAAAGCTGTAAACCCTGCAGAAAGAACAACTCGGAACACCTTAATCATGAGGTTTCCATGATACTGGTGGAGGAACAGCATCAGAGCTAAGACACGCGCTGAGGACAGCGGAAACAGCAGCTAGGACAGTCCTCTGCCCTACATCAAATGGAAATGAGATATTGCTCTCCCACACACTTCTGCCAGATCCATGGTTCCAGGCGAAAGGCAAACTAGTCCAAAGCAAAGATCAGCACATCACCAGATCTACTGGGCCTGCAGATCCCTACAAACTCTCCCCAGCAACCTGCACAAAGTAAGCAGATTTTCTCCTAATGGAGTTGGGCACTCAAGTCATGTTGGAGCCCAGCCATTTCACTTTGGTGCCCAAATGAGAGCCAAGCACCTTTCCCCCACTCCCCCCTTTCTTTTTTTAAATAAAAGTGACAGAGTATTGGCACAAATACACCAAGCATTCAAGTACCCACACCAAAGAATGCAAGATTAATTTTACTTTTCTCCCGGGCTACGCAATATTTTAGGTTCCTGTAACACCTATGAAAATCTGCACAGGCACACCAAATTAACACTAGAAATATTTATATATGATATAAACGCCGAAAGAATTGCAGTGAGACACTTAGGGTGTTTCCATTCCCTGACACTGGAGCTTCACCTTAATGCGCTCTCCCCAGAGTTTAGAAGCATTTGCTTTCTTAAATAAGAGCCCACAATCAATTTTCCTTTATGCAAGTTTTAAGTAAGTTACAGTCTTGCAAATTCATTCTTGAGCTGGAAACTTTTGGGCCAGGATTCAAAGAAATGAAGCAGAGTTTGAGATTCTTGGCAATAAGTAATTTACAGCGAAAACAGTAGCAGGGACTTGTTTGTGCTCAAACGGCATGCCTATAATTCAGACAACCACCACTGCTGTTCCCATTTATTTAGCAATATCACACCAGACATTTTTGACTTTTGAGAGCCATGCTATTTAGTGTGGTAAAAATGTTTTTAGCTCTGAAAGGCTGCAAGATGCATTACTGAGTTATTCAATCACAACAGCCGTCCAACGACAACAAAAAACTCAAGCCTTAGACAAAGAATAGTTTGAAGCCGACACAGATTTTAGCCAGATTGACTTCCGATAGCAGTTATACAACATGTGAGCTGCAGAGAGGCGGCGGTGCACAGGTCACGCTCCATATTTGCTGTACAGCATTCTTCATACATTGGCTCAGAGACCAGTTAGCCTCAAGGGTTTGCTTTGCCCGTGTTTGAATCAGTGTGTCTCTCACAGTACTATATACACACCGTTAAGTTACTCACTGTTTTAGTGTTTGGATACCAGTGGTATGTAAACAATTCTTATTTCGGGAGGTCTGACCCCATTTCTTTCCACCCGTCATTGCGGGGTGCTCTACGCCTGCAGACACAGGGATACGGGACACCCTTTGTGAGCATCTCAGACATCCAAGGAGGGGGTCACGGAAGGTTTGCGTTACCGGTTTCAGCATCAGACCGAGCACCCGGGCCTCGGAGCCTCCCAGCCCCCGGCGGAACCTTCCCGCACGGACTCTCCCCGCACCGAGGACACCGGCTTCGTCCCTCTCCCAACCCCATCCCGCCTCCTGCCGGCTCCGCTGGCCGCGGACAGCATCCCCCCGGCTGCCCTGGCCCCACCACCGCCCGCATAATTTCCACACGCACCCCCCGAAGGAAAAAAACCACCCAGTGATTCCCCCGAGGAGAGGCGCGCAGGAGAGCGGGGCCGCTGCTCACCGAGAAGCGCTCCAGGTCGGTAGCGGCCATGGCCGGGGCTGGCGCGGCTCCGGCGGCGGGAGCGCGGCTCTCCCCGCCGCGGCTGGATGCGGCTGAATGGATCCAATATGGCCACTTCCTGGAAACTCCCCTCCGCCCGTCGCAGGCGCCGCCCGACGGACCGACAGACCGACCGGGGGACGGGCACCGGCACCGGCCGGGGGCGGGACGGCTTCAGCCCGGCCCCTTCCCTCCCTGCCGTCCGCTGCCGCAGGCGGGGCACGGAGCCGGGGAAGGCCCCGGGGTCTCCGTGTCCCACCCCCCCCGGGACTGGGGTCGGCTGCAGGGACGGGGTGCGAGGTGCGGGGAGGGGGACACGGCACTGATGGCGTTCCGCAGGTGGAGGGGACTAAGAGAGAGCCGTGCAGAAAACCTTAACGCAGACATTAATCGTAGAATCGTCCAGGTCGGAAGGGACCTTTCCGATCGAGTCCAACCGTCAGCCTAACGCTGCCAAAACCACCACTAAACCACATCCCTCAGCACCACCTTTACCCAGCTTTTAAATATTTCCAGGGATGCCGATTCCACCACTTCCCTGGGCAGCCTGTTCCAATGCTTGATTACTCTTTCAGTGAAGATATTTTCCTAATATCCAATCTAAACCTCCCCTGGTGCACCTTGAGGCCATTTCCTCTTGTCCTATGGCCTGTTACTTGGGAGAAGAGACTGACGCCCACCCCTCTACAACCTCCTTCCAGGTGGCTGTATGAAGCTTTGAGTGTGACCACAGAGGTGCCAGGAGCATCCTCTGCAGGGTTCGGAGGATGCAGACAAATAGACAGAGACCCATTTCCCCGCCTCGAGGAGGTCTCAAGCATCCAGCATGCTGGAAGATACACAGCCTCTGCACCAAAGTGCCTCATCGCACATGGGAGTTACACCAAAGGTGCAGCCCGAGCGTGGGTTTGAACAGAGATGCCAAGAGTTCGTGGCCATTACACTGCCTGTCTTTGTGGCAAGTTAAAATACGCAACAGAGGACGGTCGAGTCTTTCTTCATCATTCCTTCCCACATAAAGCACAAAGCCAATCCCATCACCCTCTGTCTTTGTAACCCACAAAGACATTGGTATTTCACAAGCTGTTAGCACGGAGCAAAGTTTTCCTTGCTTTCTGGTGCCCTCTGCTGCAGTGCACTGGCCAAGGAACAGCTCACCAGAGCCCCACATTCTCCCGGTCACACAGCTGGTCACTGGGCCAAACCTATACCCATAATGCGTCTGCTGCCCTGGTTCTGCATTAGTCTTTCCCCAGTCTTTCGATCAGATGCTGCGTCCTCCTCTTTTCTCCTCATCCTCTCTCTTGGAGCAATGCTCACTTCCAGCTGGAGAGCTGAGTTTGAGCAAAGAGATCAAATACTTTCCCCCCCACAACACTGACTCTGCGTGGGGAAAGGGCTGCTGAGGATCATTTTGAACCCGCCAAGAAGGGCAAGGTTTTGCAACTCACTGCACATGGGAGCCAGAGAAGAGCTACCGTGTGCGCAAAGGGGCAGCGGTTACTATGGGATTGCTGAAGGCACAGCAGAACCGCCCCCTCCCAGCAGCTTTGGACACAACCACAGAGCCCTCCCTTTCTGTTGTTAGACACATCTGCTCAGTGACCTGGTCCTCAAAGCCCATCCTCGGGGCTGCTCCTCAAAGCCCATCCTCGGGGCTGCTCCTCCACTCAGTGCACGCGCCACTGATAAGGAGCGTTACGGAATGCAGGTAACTGAGAATGGGCTGAGGTTTGATGTTCCGCTCCCCCACTCACGTAGGGCCAGAACCTGCCATTCCATCTTTGCTGTCGTTGCTGGTGAGGATTGCCCTTCAAGTATCAGTTCCCAGCCTGAACTTCCCTAAATTATGCCAGATGTGGGATGCTAATCCCACTGCACAATGCAACCACCTCTGAGGGAACGGACAAGGGAGAAGTTACCTGGAGTCCAGTTGTCCGGGAGACTCTTCCTCCTCTACTCAGGTGCTCCTAGATCACCTCCAGCATCCTGCACAAAGGAGGGCCACAAATACAGTCATTAGCTAAATATGATACAGCTAAAGCTCCAAGCCCCACCCCAATTACTAGGAAACAGTGAGCAACTGTGCTTAGGCCCCATTTCCAGTTATTTTTCAAAAGGTTTGCCAAATTTCAACTTTTTGGCAAGATAAGGAAAAGGAAAGATAGCCAATATCCCAGTTCCTTTCATTCATCGCCCACAAAAGGACAATCCCTGGAGAACCCTAAAGCAGGACTGAAGTATTCAAAGACAATCAAACCTCAGCGACCAAATTAAAACAGAACTTATGCTTCATTACAATAGTCTACGGGCTGCACTTTGTATTAACGTCTGTCTTCTCCCTTACCTGCTATTTATGATCTTAACAAAGGTCTCTTGCTCCCACGGCAATATAAATAAACGAGCCCATGCTGTGCTGGTGGGCACTGAGTTGCTGTGTTACAGCAGGTGTGTAAGATTGTATGCTCCTTCTCTGCATCTTTGATACTTCTCAAGACGCCTTGGGATCCACCTGCATTGCGCTGCAGGAGCTCTGTGAAGCACTGTTCACCCCAGAAGGGGACTGTGCTTATGCTGGAAAAATAAAACAGGACGTGAAAATTAGATGTAGGTAACTGAAGGGAGGGGGCAAGGGTTCTCAAATGCAAGTGCTTAGAGGGGTTGGAGATTATGAAGAAGGTTGTGTTCTCCCTTGAAGCAATTTCAAGGCATTTTCTGAATGTTATCCAAGTGATCTGCTTTTTGCAGGTCAAAAAAGCTCGTTTTCTGCCTTTCCTGAGCAAACTCCCTACAACCAAATTAATTCTGCTAATCCATGTATTAGCTCTGGCTAAAGATAGGTTGCCAAAATGTTGTATTTTTCTAAAAAGGACATTGCTGAACACCATCTGTTAATTTATTTTCTTGGGTCACCGTAAATGACAAAAAGCCCCACAGCTCGTCGCTAATGCTGCCTTGTGCTAGAGCTGCCGGGGAGTTAACTTTCCAGGCCTTCTTTACATATCACAAAGAAGTAAAAATAAACAGATAAAAAGGTTAAAAAGTTACTTCTTTTTTTTTTTTACATTACAGGCACACTTTGGAGTCCTGATTTAAGACAATGTAAAACTCCTGCTTAACACACACTTAAATGCCATTATAACAGGTACTTTGGGAGAAGTGATTGACTTAGATTCATTAAGAGCTCTTTTCCCTGCCAATAAAGCGCAGAATGTAACAACACAAGGCTCACAAAAGCCTATTCCCAGACAGCTACAGGTTTCTGCGAGCTGCAGTCAGATTCATGGCATAAAGAGAATTCTGAGCCATTGGAACAGATGAAGGGACAGCACTGCTGTCGCCTAGCTCTGATTGAGCTGTGCTGCTGAGACCTTCTGCAGCTGGAGTCCTCTCTCCCTTTGTCCATCGGCACTGCCACCAGCGTGGGGCGGATCTCTGGGACAGGACAGCACTGTGTAAAAGCTTGCAGTTATTTTTAAACACCTTGTTATTTCAAAAAGCACACTATTTCTAATGCCAATTCAAGAGAAACCCTGCTAGTTTCAAAAGCTCCAGGTGCATAAAAACTGCTGCAAGAGAAGGGAAATGGATTTGGTGCCCCCTTTAACTGCTAAGGCATCAATTGTTATGCAAATTACTCTTAATAGGTCGGGAACTAAACGTATATTACAGTGCTGGATGCTTCTGCAAGGATTTTAAACTCTGTGGAATATTTGTACCTGCTAAATCCACAGTGAATTTAGGATGAGCTCTGAATTTTCTACAGTTAAAGAGCTGGACCAGAGAGGCACAAATGTACCCTGGAACCTCTTTGTCCAGGGAAGAGGAAGGAAAATGCCCCTTGCTGCATGGATGGTGGCATGGCAGTAGCACATGGCAGGGAGGTCAGCAAGAGTTGCTTTACTTCTTCATGTTGTCACGCCAGGTAAGGCAATGAAAGTGGAGAGAAATAAATGTTATCACAGCCCCTTTTACGTCACACGCAGACACAGTGAATAAGCGATCATCCTACCTGCCACACAAAAACTGCAGCAAGACCAAGGCCTTAGAAGATGGCTGCATCTTTCAGGGCTGAGTAAAATCCTTGATCTTCAAATCCAGGTGGTGCAGATAAACTGAACTCCATCATGGTTTTTCAACACAGGCCGGAAGAGGCAGCTTATTGGAAACTATTCATTTCTCACAGTATGTCCTCCTGGGGATTGTTAGAAATCCAATGGTTTCATAGCTACTCTTTTAGCAGTCCTACCACCAAGCACCCTATTAAACTTTCTCTGGTTATACTGACAATATATGGGACGTATAAGGCACTTCTATAGAAGTGCTGTCCATCTAAGCTGAAAGTCAATAGGAGCTGTAGGTCCATTGCCCCAACGCAAACCAAGTGGTCCTGCTGAATGTAAGTGGGATGGCTGGAAACAGACCCCGAATTTCCCTGCCTCCTCATGTCAAAGGGCAGGATTACCACACTGCACCTCAGGCCAAGTTTGCATTATCCTGCTAGAAATCCCATCAAGTTCACAGGCGTCACCTGAAAACCAGAGGATGGTTGGGATGGGTCCTTGCATCACCTGCATGGTACAAGCGGTATGTAATAAATACATACTCTGAGATACATGGAAAACTGCATTTAAATGGTTGCTGTTGAGAAAACATTGTCCAAACTGGTTACTGAGTTACAGATGAACCTTGCTCATGTATGAGAAAATGCCTTTTCTCTACAAATAATCTTTTCCACCTCTCCCTGCTCCTTCACAGACTTTTGCTCAATTGTTTATCTATGGAAGGTTACTGCATTTCTCCATGGAACAAAGGAAGAGCTATTTTCCTTCACAATGCGTGCTCTTTGTTTCACATGAAAATATCAACAAGGAAAGTGGAAAATCATGGCCTTTGTCATCCTATTTATTCCATAAACCCTGATATCATTTCAGAGGAAAATAAGTTTTCCTTGAGGTACAAACCCCATCTGCAGTCAATAGCACCTAAGCTTCACCTCCCTGCAAAGCACCAGCACCCTCTCCGACTGTGACTATCCCCCTTATTCCCTTTTTCTTCCTCCATTGCTTCCAACCTGGCACCTGACCTTCCCTGTGGCTCTGAGAATATCACACAGGAAGGAGCAAGACCTGGGATACCACCTCCTTCAGTTTTGAAGTGTCAGTAGAAACTTCTTTGCTCTGACTAGAGGCTTTGCTTGATCTCCCACTTGATTTCCTGGTTTTGTGTGGTGTGAATAATTACACTCACATAACCTTTACTTTCCTCCCCCGAGGGGGTGGCAAAAGGCCCCAGATCTCTATGTCGATTACTACACTGTAATGTTGGTAGTTTGAAAGTTTGTGAAACTTCTTCACGGGAAAGATAATTCTCCTCAGTTGTACAGTTCAAAATAGAGGCCCTCTATGGCTTATGACGTGGAACTAACAAACTGTAATATTTGTGTTTAAAAAAAGCAGTAGTAAATTAATTTAATCTTGGGTTTCTGTACATTGTCTTTTGTCCCAGCCAGTAAATTAAAAATATCAAGACAGTTGGCTTGAAATCTCCTACGAAGCAGCCCACAGTATTCCGTAAATAGCCCCACAAAAAATACTTGCTTTGTAGGTTTTTGGTGACACAGAAAAAGAGGCAAAACTTCTCATGCTTTTTAAGGCTGGAAATTTCAGATGACTGATAAGCACAACACCCATAATGCTCCAGGCTCTTATTATCTATATTAATAAAATTCATTCAGACAGCTTAATTTCTGCTGCACAATCTGATCAGAATATGACCAGTGCTCAGTAAAGTAAGAGGAGCTCACTGGGACCTGGGACCTGGTCCCTGTGTCCTTGGCCCTCAGCCTGAAAGGTGGGCAACCAAAAGGCATCAACGGATAGAGGGAAAGGTTGGCAAACAGGATGCGCCCCATGCTGCAGTCTGGAAATGGTACGCAGGATTAGCCAGAAGTGTTGTTTCCTTCTTAATTACAGAAAGTACAAGACTAACCTAACACCTCCTGACTGTGAAAAGGAACACAACCACACGGCACAGGTTGCCCACAAAGGAGCACTCGTGGGACAGGTGGTTGGGTGCATCACAGGAAAATTACCTGGGGAAAGAGCTCCTTGCGTCAGGGCAGTTAAACAAGAGCAACCAGTTCACCCCTGGCATGGCACGAGGCACGCTTGGAGACATCCTTCTCTCCTCTTCTAGGACCTCCTGGGGATGTGCCCTTCTGCTCAGCGGCCACAAGGAATGCCAGCACCTGCAGTGGGGAACAGTCTCAGTAACACCCCTCCTTCGGGACCCCAACCCAACCCAAGGCCCTGGAGAGATGATGGGACCGCGGCGACTCCAAGGCTGCCCCTTGGGTGCTGAGCAGTGAGGCTTCCTGGGGACCACAGAGATCCCTCTGCAGGATAGATGCCAGGCTGGGGATAAAACAGGTGGGATCTGATGGCACCCTCCTGGGTCTCAAAGGATACACGGGTGCAGGGGGCTGATGCCTTCCTCAGGCTGTCCAGGCAGGGAGGGAGCACCCACAGAAACACCCTCAGTGCAGCGGTGAGCCCGAGGACATATCCTGCTATGCTCGAACCTATTCAAGCAATAAGAACAACTTCTCCCTTAACATTTGTAGCAAAAGAAAATGTTGTGGTTTTTTTTTTTTAAAGAACCTATTCTCCTGAATTATTTTCCCTCCTCGCTGATTTGCAGATATGAACTATAATCCTAGGGTATGGTTGAAAGTTTGCAATGCAAAAATCATAGACTGCTGAGATTTTCTTATGCCTGCAATGGATTCTAGTAAGGAAAAGAAATCAACACTGAAAGCAAGGCATAGCAATTAATGCTTGGATGCATGCTCACTATTAGCTCTCTACAGTTGGCAAGGCAGAACTGTGGCGATGCCATAAGCTAGAAAGCATTGCTAATGCAGTAAAACACTAGACGCAAGTGGCTGCTTCAGCAGAGGGTGAGGTTGCTGTGTATGCCATGTGAAAAGGCAGTAATAAAAGGTGTGCGATTCACGTAGAAGCACTGAATTGCTACAAGCAGCATGAAGATTACACGCTATTATGTGAAAGAACATTAGAGCAGCAAAATGATTTTGAGGAACTGGCTCAGCACCAGCTTGTTAGCAAGAGATAAAATAGCTTTTCAGAGATTTGCACAAAGATGGAGAGGGAAGGGGAAAGGCTGCCAAAGGAGGACTCTGAGCAATCTGTGGGAAGAGCCTCTTCCACCACCAGGAAAAGGTGCGAAGAGGCAGAAGGGAGGTCAGCATCAACGAGAATGGAGAGAGATGCACTGCGCGGGGATCAACGCACCTCCAATTGTCTTCAAAATGGAGACTTTGGCACAGGCTGATACTCCATTTTATTCAAGTTCTAAGACAGTGAAAACAAAAATGAATCTATTTTCCATTCTCTTATCCATCCTTCTACAGACAGTTACTTTTATCTGTCTTCATACCACACCGACTGTGTTCATTCTGTGCTCAGTCTCTCTTGCTGTTTTCCTAGACAAACTGTTCAGTCATTCAGGAATCAATTTAGCGATCTCAATTGCAACACTCCGTGGAGCAGAAAACAAGTTTGCAGGCTGAACGTCATCCCTCCAGGAGGTCTTCAGCCCTACTCCTTCGCCTGGGGAAAGGCATTTGTCTGGGATTTTCTTTTCCCCCCCCTGTAGAATAGAGAACAATGATAATGTTAAATGCTTAAGCAGAAGTAATTGATATGTCTGCAGAGACAGCTTCTCGCTCTACAAAAAGAGCTGTCTTCTCCAGGTGTACGTGATTAGATGCAGGCATGTTGTAAAGATGTAATCAATTTTACAGTTACACATATGCACACTGTAGATGCAATGTAAGTAAAAGACATATAGAAAATAGATATAATATATGTAGTATGACATAGAGTGGAATATCTTTCAAAAAACTGATCCATCCATCCATCTTCTGACTTATGTTGAGGCAGGAAACCGTTAACCCAGAAGAACCGCAGCTCCTGCCCAACACCAGAGGCTTCTCGGAGAGCGGAGACCTGACTTTGCAGAGCGATTCCTACCTAAATCCGCACCACTTATTTACCATTGAAAAAAACCCACAACAAACAAACAAACAAACAAACAAAAAAAAAAACCAATCACAAAAATAAGCATTTTGGGAAGCTGGAAGAGGAATAAGTCAATGAAGCGTTTTCCCTGCCTGAGGAGTCTCCCCGGAGCTGACACACCGGTGACACGCCTTCCCGACGCTCTTCTCCTCAGCT
The DNA here is from genome assembly GCA_013400035.1 of Rynchops niger. Lineage (NCBI taxonomy): Eukaryota > Metazoa > Chordata > Aves > Charadriiformes > Laridae > Rynchops > Rynchops niger. Next base: position 496,188 of record VXBH01009456.1, read on the forward strand.
CTCTGACAGTCAGGCCTTCCCGCCCGCCTCCTCACCGGCCCCGGGGATAGGTGGCCCCGGGGCCTGTGAGGGGCCGGGCGGGTTCCCCTCAGCACCGCCCCGCGGGAGGAGACAGGCGCCGGTGCCGCTCCGCTCCCTCAGACGGAGGCGGAGGCAAGGCGAGGTGGGGTGGCCCGATCACCTCAGCGGGAGCGGCCGCCGCAGGTGCCTGCAAACCCCGGTGAGCACCCGGAGGGCGGGCGGGCTCCCTCACCTCCGCCGCGGGGAGTCGGAAGAGGAGGAGGCGGCGGCGGCGGCTCCACCACCACCTGTGGCGGCGGGATGGCGGAGCTCGACATCAGCCCGGCGGCCGTGCTGGGTTTCCTACGGGAGCGCGGCGGCTCGGTGCGCAACGCCGAGCTGGTGAGCACCTTCCGGCCGCTGCTGGAGGCCGGCGGGGAGGCGGCGGAGCGGGCGGAGCGGCGGGAGCGCTTCAAGGCGGCGGTGAACGCGGTGGCGGTGGTGAAGGAGCGGGACGGCGCCAAGGTGGTCGTCCTGAGGCGGCAACTGCGCACCGCCCCGCCGCCGGGGGGCGCGCTGGCAGGGGAGGAAAATGACGGCGCCCCCGTCGCTGCCCCCGTCCCCAGCGGGCGGCTGTCGCCGGTACCCCCCGANCTGGTGATGGCGGCCGGCGGGCAGTGGACCCAGCAGCTCCACGGGCTGCTGCTGGGTGACGCCAGCTTGGCGGCCCGCAGGGACTTCATCTCGGGCTTCACCGCCCTGCACTGGGCTGCCAAGAGCGGCAACTGCGACATGGTGACAAATATCATCAGAGCGGCCGAGAAAGGGGGGACTCGTGTCAACGTGGACGCCAGGTCGCATGGTGGCTACACGGCGCTCCACCTGGCTGCCATACATGGCCAGGAGAAGATCATCACCATGCTGGTCTACAGCTACCATGCCAAGACCGACCTGAGGGACTACAGTGGAAAGAAGCCACACCAGTACTTAAAGGAAGGGGCCTCCTCTGCAGTCAGGCGCTTGCTGGGGGACCCCAGCCTTTCCCACAGCGCGGAGCCCTCTGTGCCCATCAAGAAGACCACAAAGCTTGCGGCTTCAATCTTGAGCTCCACTAGCACGTTTCTGGGGGTCATATCCGATGACATGGCTTTCTACGATCTCACCAAAGGTTTAAGGAAGCCCTCGTCTTTAAACAAGCTCCTGGCTGCCACTACGGGCCCGAGGCGGAAGCCAAAGACCAGAGGGGGCTTCCCTTCATATTCCTCCCTCTCCGAGGTAACGGAGGAGGAGGAAGAGGAGGTCGTCATGAAACGCAGACCCGTTTCTGAGCTTTTCTTTGGCCACTAACGTCTGCCTTCTTGGGATCAAAATTGTTTAATAATGTGACTGGGGTCTGGATTTTTCTCTTACAGAAGCAGCTTGGATTTCTTCTCTCCATGTCTGTCTTTTTGGATGTTCAGTTAAATCAGTAATAGAGCCTGGCTCCAAAGGCCGCTGGATGAAACCCAGCTTACAGACACCTGTGGAAAGGGAGTGTTATAACTGCTGTATGTACCATCATGCTGCTGTGTTGGTGGAGACCGCAGACTTTATACTTTAATGGTTGAAAAACTAAAACGACCTCTGTGTGTGTAGACAGGTTAAAATGCTTAAAGTACTGCCTTCTTGATCTGTGTTCCTCGGATGGAGAGCAAAAGTAAGGTAAAGAATGGCATATCCTACACTGTGAATAGCAAGCTGGTAGCTGGCTACTTTAACATGGCTTGTTATATAGCAGGCTTAAATTATTAGAAGAAAGATGCATAGTTTTCTATGATGTTTCTGATTATTTTGGTAACAGAAGAGGAATATTTCTATTTAAAAAAAAATTGTGTACTTTTTCAAAACAAAGCTTGTCACTATCAGAAATACTAACATAACAATCTCAACTGTTGCCTAAAGCATTTTATTACATGAACAGGTTTAAAAAATATTAAAACCCCAACCTTCAGCACTCAAGTCACCGTGACCTGTCTACCTCAGTTTCAAAGCTAGGTTAGCATTTTAAATTTTTTTTCCTCTTCCTGAAAGACTTTTTGTCCAGGCAGGACTAGCCACATGTCTTGATGATACTGTGAACATTTGAACGTCACTGTAGTTCAGTCACTTAATCTGAATAAAAGCCTTGGTGATATCTGATAGTGAAAAACTGAACTGAAAACCTGGGAACTGGATCCTGCGGAGTTTCTAAGTAGCCAAATGGAAACAAAGTTGGGCTTGTTATGTCTGATTCTTTTTATTTAAAACTTGGCCTTTGATTTTGACCTGTTTACAATAAATATTTATAAAAATTAGGCTTTATGTTACGTTAGGTGCTTCATGATAGAATGTCTGCATGACCTCTTAAAGCAATGTTTATCTCAACAGCATGAATCACTGACCTAAAACTAACTCTTCTTCTTCTTTTTATATTATAAACATAATTGTTCTATACATAGAACTACACATAGCTCCAGAAAGCATGCTAACTGCAGGTTAAGTAATACATTTGCAGTGAGATTAACCAATAGTAATTAAAAAAATAATGATGTGAAGAGGCAGAGCTAAGAAGAGAAACTGTCCGATTCCTGGGGCCAGTCTGCTAAACCATCACATTTTCTCTACAAATGTAACAAAACCATCTGTATCATTCAGAGGTGAGGAAGGTGATGGCAATACTGCCCTTGCTCTGCTTTTCAGCCCCGTCAGGTGTTTCGGTTTCCATACTCAAACACTTGTTTGCATGCTTTGCCTTTCTTTCCAAGCCAGTGACTTCAGGAATGTGTTTTTTTCAGCCTTGAATTAAGCCTAGTACTTCTAATTGGCTGTAATTGGCTTCTCCCAAATGCTGGGCAAGGAATGCTGTAGGACTGCGATGAAGGGGGAAGCGCTGCCCTCTTTTACTTTAAAACATTCTCCCTGGAGTTGGTGACATTCATTGGAGCATCATCAGTGATTGCAGAGGGGTCTGCTCCGCCCACTCTCAGAAGAGAGTGGATTATTCTGCACTGGGCTGCTTCCCTATTGAACTAATTAAGTTGTTAAGCAAATGTTAATGATCAAGCACCTCATGACTTCTGTATCTGGAGTAGGGTTTTAAAAAAAAAAAAAAAAAAAAACCCTATTTATTCCTTTCCTGTTGGGGAGACCATTNTGGTGTGACCATTGACCAGCGTGGTCATTTGAAACCCTGATTTGTGCTGCATTGTGTCGGCTTGCAGAGTTCCAGGAAAAAAAAAAAAAGTCTGTTGCTCTGTTTTAAAAAGTCTTTCCAAGTTTATTAACATTAAATACTTTTTTTTCTGTATTTTCTGAAACCAGGGGAGCCTGCGTGTGTGTTTGTGTTACATCTGAGGCACTGGCAGGACTGACATTGCCTGTTAAAAGCGTTCTGTTTCTGTGTGAATTAGAAACACTCTCCAGTTTGACAAGGCCTTACTGGGAAGTTTGTTCATTAGTTATGGATACAAGCTTGATACCTGTTCAAATCACATAGCTGAATTTTTAGGGATAATTCTGAGTAAAATTTACGTGATTTGGAGGTAAGATTCCAAGATGGAGTGTTTTCTGTTTAAGAAAAAAACCAACCAACCAACCTGTAAAGCATGGTTCTGGCTTCACCGTAAGGGAAGTAGGGAGAAGGTCTCGTTGCTTTTGTATTGTGTCAAAGGGAAAACAAGAAGTCACAGCTGAGATAAGACTTGATTGCAACATGTATCATCAAGGAAGTTCTGTGCTACTCCTTCCTCGGAGGCATCACAGCCACGAGCTAGAAAAATGCCCAGCAACAACCACAGCAGAGCCCTGGTCCTTTTGGCGCTCCCCAGGGAGGTGCTGGAGCTTGGCAGGGAGGTTGCAACACAAAGGCGGGGAGCTGCAAGGTCAGGTGCTGTGGGTGGGGTGGGCCAGGCTCTGCCAACAAGTCTTTGTGGTGACTCAGCTCATTCCTCCTCCTTGTTGAGCAGATGAAGGAAAAGATAGTATTTAGGCAGGCTGTGATTAGTATACCCAGTGCCGCACAACTTCAGGTGCAAACAAATACTGAGAGGTATTGAGAATGCACTGCTGTAATCTTACAAAAATATACATTGCCTTTAGTTTGAAGTAAAACCAGTCCATCAGCCTTTCTGGGGTTTGCTTTTGTATGTTGCCGTTTACACTGCAGAAGGGGCACCGTAGGATGATCATGGGAGTGTTTTTCTGGCAGAGAATGAGGCTGTGACTTTCATGAATCCCTCAGCTTCATACATCTCCTTAATTTCACTCTTTGACTTAATTTCAGCCAAATCTGGCTGAACACAGTAGGATTTTCACATGAACGAATGAGAGCTGTGAAGTTAAGCCAGGATGCTTTCACAAGTGATAGAGGACATGGCTCCTGGTGCTGCTGGCCCGGGGCAGAGGCTGTGTGCCACAGGCTGGGCGAGCAGCCTTTTGAACCTCTGGCCCAGCCCAGAGCCGGGAGCTGCCTTCTGCACCTTCAAAGCTGATTGCAGAAGAGGATAAAACCAAGAATCCCTGGCCCCCTGGGCTCCTGCCCCATGGAGATGGCTCGTGTGGTGGGGGCAGGCTGGCAGCAGGGTAGGGCTGGAGACGAGAGGTGCAGATAAGGCACAGGACCAGGACTCGGCAGCTCGGGGTTGTGTTTTGCCTTGGTTACATTTTTTCCCTGCCTACTTGCCAGAGCTCAGTTTTTCTGCTATAAAAGGGAGATAATCATCCTGGACGCTGCTTTAAAGCGTGCAGTATTGATAATCCAAATAGAAATCAAGATAATTTTTTAGACCTGTAGGCAGCACAAGCAGTGTCATCCGCAACCCGTGGATGCTGCGCATTCAGTGGAGCGCCTACGCAAATAAAACTGGCTCAGGTTTTAGCTCGGCAGCATCAGAGATCAGCAAAGCTAATGTTTGCCTGACCCTGGCTCAGTCCGTCTTTCTAAAGATAACTCAGTTCATCTATTCCTCGGCACATTTTGTTCTGAGGCGTATCAGCTCAACAACCTGCACTGGAGAGGTCTGCAAACAAGCTTCCAGCCGCGATTCTATACAAAGGGACAGACTTTGTCCTCCCGGATGCGGCCGTTGGAGCAGCATGCGGTGGAGTGCTCCTGCTCCGGCTCGAATAGGTTTTTGGCCGTCTCGGTTGCCTTGTGAGCGCTGCACAGAAAGACCTGTTCTATAGAAGTCCTGGGAAATGCTGCTCCTGCGCTGCAAAGGTGACTTTATGAGATTTCAGGTTCATCACAAAACCAAGATCCAAAAGAGTCACAGAGTAACTCCAACAGACCAACAGCATCCGCCAGCTGAAGGTAGAGGAGGCCTTTCGAGACAGTCCCCAAGCCCCACAGCTTGTCCATTCTCCTCCCGCTCCGCACGTTTCCACTCTGACCTACATTCCTTGGATGCACTTGCCTCCCGATTTGCATTTTAATCTGAGTAAAATGGCAACATGGCAGTTTTTGCTCTTTCCAGTGATTTGTGGGACCCCCCCAAATTAAGAAGTTGTTTACAGGGACTTCTCCGTCACGTAGCATGGGCACGAACAGCAGGGTGTTTGTTTGCTGCAGGGGGCGAACAGGGCCAGAGCAGATCAAAAGCTCTGCATCATAATGAGGAACATGCATTCTCTATTCCAGTTCTGAAGTTTATTTCACTAATTTATGAGACAAAGCAAATCACTAAGCACATCTATGCTGCTTGTGCATCCCTGAACTGAACCATCACCAACCACTGGTCACTGAATGACGGTGACTGGTCACCGACTGACCGTTTTGGAGTGAACTACCAGAAAAGTCCCAGCAGGAGACGCTTTCTGATGGTGACGTAGCTGCCAGCAGTAAGACAGGGTCTTTGCCAAATAATCTAGACTAGTTTAAAAAAAAAAAAACACGTAGAGATAGATAAACTGTTCTCACCAGCCTCATTCCGCTGATCAACACTGTTGCACCTGCAAAGATTTCTAAACCAGACCTGCTGTAGAAAGCCCCCATTGGAAGTGCTCTGGTCCTATTCACTGCCCCCAAAAGGGACATTAAGAAAAAAGTTTTTTTTAAAAAAAAGCCAATTGCACTGCAAAGCACTTCTTGGTAAATATGTATCAACAAACGCTTCTGGTAGAAATGCAGATTTTACAAGGGAAAGACTGACTGTGTAGAACTCGCACCATTCCTCAAGTGGAATAAAACATACGGGATTTTCTGGCCAATCTGAGCATATCTACCACCACAGGGGCTGGGACGGGATTTACCGCAGCAGCTCTGCCAGTAACACCCCTAATCTAGCCCGAGCCTTGGCGGCTTCTCTGAAAACACACAGGATGTGCAGCCAGAGCTGCACCCAACCACTTTCTTCCCCAGTCCCCACGTCTCACCTCGCACCCATCCTTTCGCACCGTCTCTTCATCCTGTTTGAATTGGCCGCCGCAGCATCCTTCCTTTTGCGACAGCCACAGCTAAAAGCTCGCCTGTCTGTGCTTCATCAGGCTTGAAACAAAGCCCAGATGTAAAGGGCCTGTGGTGGCGATAACGCTGCACTCGGACGATGCCTGAAAGCCTGCTGGTTTGTGCCTGGACCAGCAGCACCACGGCCGGGCTGCAAAAGCCCCAGCCTGGCCGCAGTCACCTGGCCGGCAGAGCTCTGCCTCTGCCCCTCCAGGGCTCGCTTGCGAGCTGCACCGCGCCGCCAATCGCCATCCTTCCAGCTCAGCACAGGCAGCTGGGGTTTTGTTTTAATTATTACTGGGATGAAAAATACCTCTGATCTTAAGGCCAGGCTAAATAGATCCGTACTGTTAACATCAGCACAGCTTTTGTAGGTCAGAAAGTGGTGCCGGAGCCACCAGCCATCCCACCAGGAGCTGCCCTGGGGCAGGGATCTCAGGAGGGATTGTTTTCACACGTGGTCCCTTCTTGAGGCAGTTTGGGATGTTCCTGTTCTCACGTGAGGGGCTGAAGGCCATTAGAAAGACACCTGCCTGTTTCCACACATTTTTAGAAGCGTCTCTTATTTTCTAAATCAAGACTATCAGTTCAGCCCATATTTCCTCTCCGTGGATTTATCTATGAGATGACTCAGCTTCAAGGCTCATGTGACATTCAAGAGTCTCTTTGATAACCTTTAATGCCGTGTAGCACTGAAATTCATGTGCCGCTTCTTGAGTGCGTTTTGTGAAAGCCAGAGGTTGCGTGATTCCTACAGCCTGATTATTTGTTAATGTACACATGGGCTCCCTTCAGGCGCAGATTAGCTTTGCAATGCTGCTCTGGGTTTATTTTTAAGATTTTATTCAGATGGTTGCCATGAATTCCCAAAGCAGAGAGAACATCCTTCTACTTATTAAATGCAGCTCTCACAAGCACCAAATAGACCTTCTGCAGAGTACATTTACATTAACCCCTGCACCCCTCCATTCCTTAATAAGCTCCACATGCAAAAGTCACAGAGCATAACGCCCCAGTGAAGAAAATGAGGCCTGGGATTAAAAAAAATAATAAACAATCCTTCAGTTTAGTGCCCGAGAGGCTGAAACAGCAGCTCCTGATCCAGCAGTGACTCCCACACACTGCAGTGGGTGTTAAATCAAATTCTAAATGAGCCGCTCTATCTGAAATCCCAGCAGCTGCTGCCAAGGCGCTGTCAGAGGCGGGACGTGATGCTCACTCTGCTCCTGCTGGCCACGCGCTCTGGCCCACACCTGTAGCACTTGCTCATCTCCCTGGCGCTAGGCAATAAACGGTATCTTTTTACCCCGAAATCAGGCCCACCTGCTTTTGCTTAGCAGAACATACGCTACTGCAGTTTCCTCCCTCTCACTGCTTGTGCGTGGGTGGCCACATGAGTTACAGAGATGGTTCCTGGAATCCCACCAGCCTCCCACAGCGTCACCCCCAAGGGAGACCTAGGCTCTCACGTTTTGCCTATTCCACCTTCTTCCTTCTCCTCAGCACTATTATTTTGCATTCTCCTGGATGTAGCCACAATTAATTCAGACAGAGGCCTCGCCGCACGTCTCGGATAGCAGTCCTCTCACAGTGGCGGGGTCACATTACCTTCTCCCTGGGATGCTAAGAAAGAATTAGACTTGCAGGCTGCAACAAGAGACTCCCAAGCGTTCCTGCTCCCGCTGGGGATTTCCTGCCTGCTCTCCCCAGAGGGTCCGGTAGTAGGGAGCTCCTTCATTCCTTACATTCCCCCAGCACACATGCCTGACTTCGTTTGCATAAGAAGTAGTGGGGCAGGTCTCAGCACTGGTGAACTGCCGAGGCCCTGCAGCCCCTGGAAGCCACCAGCTTCAGGAGGGAGAGCAGAGCATTAAGGCTGCCCTAGTCTCATGCACGCCGGGCAGACGCAACTTGCTGTCATTGCTGGAGAAGTCACCAATGGAAGGCTAGTGAGTGGTGATATTAATAGTAATTACATACACACCCCGCACAGGGTTTCCTTTCCATAATCCTTACGTTTGCAAGATTTGCCTCCCCAAGACCACTACGTACTGCCATTTACAGCCCAAATATCAAATAACAGTCTTCTGCTTGCATAGGGTCAGACAAAAACTGTCCAGAGAAGTTTTTCATAGAACCATAGAAAGTGTTGGGTTGGAAGGGACCTTTAAACGTCATCTAGTCCAACCCCCCTGCAGTAAGCAGGGACACAGAATCATAGAATCATAGAATTGTTAGGGTTGGAAGGGACCTTAAAGATGATCTAGTTCCAACCCCCCTGCCATGGGCAGGGACACCTCCCACTAGATCAGGTTGCTCAGAGCCCCGTCCAGCCTGGTCTTAAAAACTTCCAGGGATGGGGCTTCCACCACCTCTCTGGGCAACCTGTTCCAGTGTCTCACCACCCTCATGGTGAAGAACTTCTTCCTAACACATCTTTAACTGGATGAGGTTGCTCAGAGCCTCATCAAGCCTGGTCTTGCATGTCTTGTCTGAAGAAGCAGAGCTGAAACTAGATGATCTTTAAGGTCCCTTCCAACATAAACCATTCTGTGATTCTATGGAGTGTGGGATCAGAGTGTTGTAAAAAGAAGGTGCTCTGCTCTGGCCATCTTGGTTTTCTGCGCTCCAAGAGGGAGGAGAGGAAGGCAGAACAAACGGGGAGCCGTGTGAACGCAACCGCAGCGGTGCTGGCCAAGGCCAGGGTCGGGATCGGCTGCCTCCGCAGTGGTCACTCCGCATGCTGCAGTGATGGCAGATGCAGCAGGTACTCGGGGTTTTGGTCTCACTGTTGCTGCAGGAACCTGCGGAAGGAGGCACACAGCTGGAGAAGGGAGAGCCCGGGAAGGCTGTAGGAAATCTGTTTACAGAGCTCCTGAGGCAGCTTAGGCTGGAATAAGAAGTCTTCTCATGTCAACTCCCAGAATAAAGTTAAGAGAATATCAGCTAAACTGCACGACTTGAAGTTGGGAAAAACATAAGCAAAGCTTATTGGTATGGGGATGTACTTAGTGCTTTACATACTAAACCTTAAGAAAAAGGTAATCCTCTTTTTTCCCCAAATAGGATTCAAAAGCAGGTACTTAACCATTTCTTGACTTCAGTCCATACTTCCAAAGACTACAGCTGACCGGAGCGGAGAGGGACACTTACTGTATGTAAAACAGCCAAGCTGCAGGACGATTCAAGGTCTCACTCACTGGGACGGCATCCTGTGAGCCCTGTGAACAAGCTCAGTTTGCACACTCCACTTCAGGGAAAGACTTTTAAGCAAATAATGTAAACTGATGTGAAGACAAGATCACCCAGAAGATGCAGATGCCACCTGCCTGATGTGGTCCTCTCTGCCAGCAGCTAAGATCCCTTTCTCCTGCAGGCAGTGGCTTTCACCAGTCCCAGGGGCACCCTGGGCTGCTCCTAGCTATTAAAAAGGACCCTCAGTGAAGCTCTTAAGAGGGGATCAGATTAAATCATTATTTGCATTTGCACATCAGACTGTGACTTTAAAAGCCCACATCTTAGTATGTCGGAGTGCCAGGAATGCTGCATGTGACTTACGTCCAGTATGAACTACCATCATTACCTTGGGCTTGGTCCGCAGTAATAAATTGGTAACAAATGATCAATACCAAAATCGGGACCCACCTGACAACCCAGACCTGCTGGTGCTGTGGAAAGGAGGTTTCTGCTTGGCAGCGAGGAGGTTTCCATGCCATCGTTGTATCCATTTTTCACTTTGGCTGAAATTCACAGCTCTAACAAAGTAACAAGGAGCACAGATACGTGACTTTTTGGAAAAGAGATTAAAAGTTATTTCTAATTGTTGCTCTTTGAAGCATACCTGTGAATGCCAGTCTGGGAGGAGCAGCAACCATCCTTCCCATGACAGGAAAGACCAAGAAGACAAGAGAAACTAAACAGGGCAGACCCATTCTTCCCCTTAAAGGCAAGCATTAGCTTCAATTATCAAACATTTCTTTCCCATCAGGTGGATTTTCCTCAACTAGGGCTAATAACAACAGAGTGCACCTTCAAGTCAGGTTTCTCAAATAATGCAAACAGCTCATTTAATATATTTTTTAAATTCTCCACTGATTCCGTTAGCATCAGTTCTGTTATTTCAAAGACCATTTTCAAAAGGCAGCTTTCAGATTTACGTATGAAAAGCCTTTTGAGAACCACTGAGCAGATCTGCTCACAGGAACTACAGTCTGGCCGTTTTTCCCCATATGTTAAGGCAATAACCACAGAACACAGGGCAGCTTGGTCCCTGCACTCCTGGATTTGTTTGTGTCCAGTGAAAGCGTGTTTTCAGCATTAAGCACAATCTATTTTGTTCAGATCACTGGAACAAAATGTTAATATTCACAAAACTACTCTTTGCTATGTACCATCACTTGCACGCTTTATTGCAAATACCTCCACTGATAGTTGGTACACATCATAAAACTGACTTCTGGTGCCAAGTCTTGGCAGCCTTACTCAGTGTGCCATGTTTTTTCTCTTGAAATGTGGGCAGGGCTATAGATATGGGCACTTCTGCATGAATATGCAGATTTAGAACAGAACAATGCCACTTTGTTGGAGTCTGGACAGCACCTGATGACACACTCGTTCATTCCGACTACACCCTTGGAGCCTGGCAAGCCCTTTGTGCTTTATTGCGCTGTCCTGTAACTCCCAGGCCGCTTCTCAATTTGCTCAGCGGCAAGTGCAGCACGTTGTACCCTCTTTGGTGCCTCTTTCAGCAGGCAGGACTGTTGGCAAGTTATCCTTAACAAACATCGCTCACGCAAAATGCCCACAGAGGTCTCCTTTTCCTACGCTGCCATTTATTGATCTGTTCATTCATGTTGCCCAGTAGGTAAACTCAGACGAAGAACGTGATGCGAGGTAAAATGAACCCAACCCATCAATCTAAACCCATAGGGAGTCCCCATGTTGCATGGCTGTGTGTTTATTGAAAGCTCACGCAATCCCAAAGGAGAAGAGCCTTAGGAACAGGACAGTGATGGTCTCTCAGTGGTGACGGTACTCACTGTAGTCAGGACACACACCACTAGTGCAACATTTCTTGGTGAAGCCCAACATCACGAACAACGAACATCTCTTTTGCCTATGGAAGAAACCCGAGTTCAATCAGGAGCTGCCTTACTCATGGTCTAGGTAAGTAGCCCAGATGGAATGTTCCTCTCACTGAATAATTACACAAACAAAACACACTCAAATTTTAAATACAGCAACGTTACTGGCTTGACTCAACACACAACATTAGTTTAAAAGATTTTTTGCCAAGGGATTTATATAAAGCCTCATTGAAACTGAATAATTTCCTCCACTCATCCCACCTGCCTCGCGCTGCCGCAGAGCTTCCACTCATGCTCAGCACCTCCTTGTGCATGCTGACAATGGAAAACTACCTAAAAAACAAACCCCTGAAGGTGCTGCTTGAAAAATAAGCACTTTGAAAGCATAGCAAGGACCTTGCAAATGACTGTGCAGGAAAAGGTTTCAGAGTTTATCATTCCCTAAAGTGCTCATTCAAGCTGCCTCCATCAACGATCAGCTCTTTTTCATGTCAACGAGGACAATTCTTTTTTCTGACCTCCTAAAACTTGCTACTGAACACCCTGCCGGGATTATGCAGAGCCAGGAAAGACTCATGGATGGCAACTGCCAAGAAAGGAAATAATTATTTTCTTCCATTACAGTGTATTTTTACTGTGTCATACATATAAACAATACAAATGAGGAGTTTCGCTGAAATGGTCCATAACATTTCCTATGGCTTTGTGCAATCTCCAATTCAAATTTGAACACCCACATCATTTTTCATTTCAAACACTCAACCCACCCACAAGAGGAAAATATTTGTATGGTTCTTTTATTGAGATTATGTCAATCTGGAAACAGATGGACAGACAACAAGAAAGGGAAATACGCGCCAAGTTAATAGGAGCAACACATCCTATCAGTCATTTCCAAAATGCAGTTTGCTACATATGTGAGATGTTGTCAGTTGGGCTGTCCAAGGGGAAGGAAAGTCCAGCGTGTGCCCAGAGCATCTAAGCACTTGTCGATAGCATGGCACTAACAGGATTGCAAGAATTCACCAATCCAAGCACCTGAGGATTTCCAGGGAAACATCACAAATTACGATGTGTCGAAACGAGTGGGTGGTTGGTGGGTATTAGAGGGGGATGCTTTTCTCAAGACTTCCTAATTGTTCTTCAAAAAATTTAATCTGCTCTTCGAGGTCCTTCTGTTCAATCAGCAAGGAGGTCTTGAGTTGAACAAAGCGCCGGTAGTCCTGGAGCTGCTGGTCAGTCAGGTATTTGTCAAGGATGCCAGAGACCACTCTCTCCCTGCGATCTAGATTCTCTTTCAGGTCTTTTGCGTCTTCCCGCTGTCTAGACAAGAGCTTGTGCCGTTCATTCAGTGATTGCTAATAGGACGAAAAAACAAAGCAGCACACTATGAAAACTCATAATTCCTGGCAGACTCTAGATCTTCATTTGGAAGCCACAGTCGATTTAGTTTAATTACTTCCTCTTGTGGGCTTTGTGTTCCACATGAGTTTTTTCTTGATTGAATTACTCATTCTTGTGGCTTGTAAGGTAAAGGCACCCAGTAAAACCCATCAAGGCTCTCTTCTTCCATGCTGCCCTCAGGAAAAAATTCAATCTACTTAACTTCCTGTTAATTTTAGACTCTCCTGTATCAATCTTCTTTCAATTAGAAGCTCTTTAATGCACATATCTTTGTATTTTGTGAGTTGCGTGTGGCCAGAGTGCCAATGTCATATTAAAAAGATAGCATAACTTCTATTAAAAGGTACATGCAAAAAATAACTTTGATGTAGACAGTAGCTGTTCATCTAAGGTTTCTTTTTATCAAATCCACAAAAATCAAGCCTTGCCTGTTCTACAGGATTTTAATACCTTTGATATTTTAGCTAATTCTCTTTCTGCTCTACTGTTCTTCACAGATTTTCTGTAAGTATACCACAGAGTCACCATCAACACCCTAAAGACAGAGCCAAAGATCAAGACCACTGGTTTTGATAACACAGGGGCAATTGCAGCCACTGGAAGATAGTGGTAAAAACGCTGGCATGTAACCAAGTCTTTATTGAGCATGTTTTTCAAAATCTTGAATAGAGATTTTAATGTATTTGCTATGAAGACTGTAAATGCATCACTAAAGAAACAGCAGCCCCCTCTACCCCCCCGTCAACCACCAAGTCTGTTGGCCAAAGTCAGCATGAGATACTGCCCCAAATTATTCATGTTAACACAACCGACATTTTGGAGTGGGTAGATCCTGATTCTCCATATCGCACTGCACGGCAGGACTCTTTTAGTGCCTTTGTGCATGTAAACGATGATAAACCTCTAGAGCTACAGGTCAGCAGCAGCACAGCTCCAGGAAACCCTCTGCTTTTCTCACTTCCAAATGAGAGATAACAGCAGGTATTGTATTGATGAAAACATGCCTAAAAGCAATAAGGACAGCAGGAAAGCATCATTCCTGGGATAAATTTGGCTTGTCTTCTCTAGCAAAAAAGTGTATATCAGACTTGAAAAGATTTCCTGGTGACATAAGACAATTCCTCACTTTCCAGCAAAACTGGCTAGTTGAGTTAAACTACAGGGAATTTTATCACAAGTTGTGATCACATCTTCTTCCTGCTCGCTGTAGTTAAGACAAGCCCATGAAATGAAATACAATATCACAGGCAGTAATTACTGTGGAAAAAAAACCCCAACAAAAAGCCCTCTGACTCTGGCTGGGATTCCTGTATAATTTACAACTTTTGTTTAGAGCTGTCAGAAAAACGAGGTGACCACAGCCCCACCTGAAGAGAAGTGAACAAACCAAATTAAATACCCTGCTCGTTTGTCCCTCACCTTCTCCTCAGCATCTGTATTGGCATCAATCCTCCTCATGGCGTTTTGGACTCGGGCAAGGCGGCTGGACAGGCAGAGTAAGAGGCTCACAACCTTCTCCAGGTCCCCGATGAACATCATGTAGCGCTCGAACTCGTTGGGCTTGCAGAGTTCCCGCACCATCGCCTCCAGCTCCTCACCCAGCTCCGCACACTCCCTGGCTTCAGAGAGGACGAGCTCCCTTTCCTCCCACAGCATCCGCAGCTTTGACCGGAGGCTGGAGATGAGTTCCAGCTGCAAAGGGTTAAAAAAAAAAAAAAAAAAAAAAAAAACAAAAAAAGGTGTTTTGGCCAAAGAA
>VXBH01009456.1:510903-524591 GCA_013400035.1 Rynchops niger
AAAAAAATCATAGAAAGCTGTTATGGCCGAAGAGAATTCATATTGTTTCTAGAGAATGGATTTTCCTCACGTTGTCTTTGCCAAATTTTGCAGTTTTAAAATAATTTTAAGCTCTAAGAAAGAAAAAAAAAGGAAAAAAATTTCTAAGCTGTACTTAATTCTCAAACTCTGAAAAGCAAATTACTGGTAATCGCCTTAACTAGTGATATAATCCCTAGCTCAGAGAGAGCTTCCAATCAGTCAGAAGTGAACTGCAATAAAGATTACAACATGATTACGCACGGTTATGCTCTAAGACGTGAGCATGAAGTCACAGCTCTATGACCACGCTTTACAGGAACTGACTGTAATTTCGTTTATGATATTCACAGAAAAAGTCCATTCCACGGCCGATTCAAGCAAGCCATGGTGCCTGTGCAGCGATGCAGAGGCGCCTGTTTGTTGTGGAAATGCTGACATGGAAAAAGGCCCCCAGAGAAGGCGAGAGAAGACCCCTATCAGCTTTTTTGGAAATCAGCTGACGCCACCACCACCAGGAGCAGCAGCCAGACAGTGGGTACCAAAACCATCACCGTGTGCCCAGCAGGAGGAGCTTCAGGAAGGCAGATTGTCATTACCTGGGCTGAGGCATGGCCAGGTTCCTACAGGAAAAAAAATGGTATCTAATTCTTCTACATATCGCCCTTCCAAGCTGCCGTGTTTCTATCGCAGTCCAGCTATGTCCAGGCTACCTCTATTCCCTGCATGTATGGAAATTAATAGGGCACTGTAGTGCACAGAAACTGCTGCCAATTCTCTCAAGAGTAAAAAACATTTCTTATTTAGGCTGCCAGTTATAATGAATTTTACAGATTTTGAGACCAGATTTGAGCACTAAATCGTGAGTCAGCTACTGCACAGGAGCTGGCCTTGCACGAGAATGTATAGCCAACTCCGCAATGCTCATTCCAGATCCAACCCATCCCCGAGGACCTGCTGAAGAGAAAAGTATGTGGGAGGAGAGATCTGAATCAAGCCAGGCAGGATTTAAATACCACCATTTATGATCAGTATGCCAATTTGCCAGGACTTCACCTATAAGCAAAAATGGACTCAAAGTTATCTGTGAAACATTATTATTGGGAAACAAGTAATGAATAAAAATATCCACAGTAATAACTTCTCTGCCGTGGTGAAGAAACTCTAGTTCCTCTGATGTTCATCTACCTACTTTCTTAGACGTGATGTCATCTAGGTCATTTGTAGTGTCTCTGCTCCTGTTCAGGACTTGATTTCCCTTAGAAGTAGGATCTTCGCTCCTTCGCTTGGCATAGTGTTCAGATTCAGGACATTCTTCTGTTGCATCTTTCCTGCTTTTCCTGCTCCTGGAACAGAAAATAAATACCTGTGGCAAGCAGAGTTTTGTTCTCAAACATTGTGTTCATGGTTTTATCCATCCTGACTTCAGAGTTACTCTCCTCACTTCTCACAGCAGCATTTTTTCTATTTTTTTTTTAAAGATAGAGAGCAAAAGATTTGCAGCCCAGGTTTGTCACAGTCCCTGTTAATAAGGTATCATCAAACCACATTTCTTCTGTCGTATGCCCATAGCCTCAGATATTTCTTGCTATGTAAATCAGAAAGCTAAAATATTTTGCTGGTTAAATAAATATTAAAAAAAATATGCTCATCATCTTACTAGTAGCACGTACGTGGTATTTCTACACTAAAATAGTTTAAAATACTAGATAATTGGGTTTGTCTACTTACTCATTCTGCTGCGCATACCGTACGTCTCCCTTTTTTCGGTGTGATTTATACAGCACGGAAACGTTAACAGGGAACAGACCTTCCATCAGGTCCAGAGCAGTTTTTCTAACAGGATGAGGCATGAGAATATCAACCAGAGAACGGTCTTTGGCAACGATCTCCATAGCAAGTTCTTTGTAGCGCTGGTCCTCAGGAGACTGCAGTCTCCTTTGGGGCAGATCTGTCTCTGTCTCGGGGAGAACGTCATCTTGGCTATCGAGCACGGATGTGTCCTTTGCAACTAAACCCTTGGCTGTATCTTTGTCTGCCGGGTGAGGCTGAGGTAACGCTATGTGGCAGGGTGGTACTTGCTCCGGAGGAGCTGCAGGCTGCTGCTCTGGATTCATTAAAACGTTTCCATTCAGAGATTTAGTGCTGCATTCCTCCTCCACCTGAGCATCTTCCTCGCCTCCGCTTCTCGGGACAGGAAGAGAAGTTTCAGGAGTCAGCTCCTTCATATCCTGACAACACGCACATCCAGTTATGGCATTGTCTTTACATCCATGATCCTCACATCCATCTTTCTCAGGGTCACGGAAGCTATAAGAAAGAATACACTTCCTTTGGTTTCAGACACTTCCTCTATAATAAATATTTTTGCAGACTGTTTAAGCAGCTGCAGGTAACTATCATTATCTTTCCAGCGTTCTCTTTTTATTAAAGGTTTCTAAATTCATATTCCATAACAGCTATTAATCGTGCCTGGGGAAAAAAAGGAGTATGTAAAATGTCTAGCTGCACCGGATTGTTTGAACCCCTATTAAACTTCTTTTTCTAATTATGACCAACATACGTGTTTTCTGAAATAAACCCATGGCAAAAAGTGCCCTAAAATGTCACACCGATGCCGTTTGGCAACTGGATGAAAAGCACGGAGCATCCCACCGGCCATGGCGAGCAACTGCTGGCAGGACGAGGCACTTGCGGGGACCGGGGCTTGCCGAGACCTTTCTGAGGCCACAATGGGCAGCGACAGGCGCTTTGCATTTCCCTCCACCAGCCCTCTCGTAACACACTGACTGTATTGCAAGAGGGCAAATCTTTACTGACTTGTTCCTTACACCTTCTTACTTCTACAGCAAGAACGTTTCAGCTGAAGAGTGAGAACTGGTTTATGCCATCGCTGTCTCCTGTGCATCAATTCTCAGTCCTTCTTAGAGACCACAGCCAGTGCTTCCTCCTCTTAAGGAGAACTGAATGCCACCACAGAGGAAACACTGTTCACCTGAGGCTTCCATTTTGAAAACACCATTAGACTTACGTAAAAGTTTTACTAAATCCTTTCAGTTAACCGTTTTGAGATCAAACTTCTACTTTTGAGTTGGCCAATGCACATCTGACTCAGCGCTTCGAGTTTTCTGACGTGACACTTCTGATGGAAAAAGCTATTGTCTGCAGGGCATAAATAATTATATTCCTGATGACAGAATAAGTAGATGTATGTAATTTAAAAATACACTTTGGACCGGAATTTGCAAGAATATAGAGGCACTGTTGAACACAAGATGACTGGAGTACACGTAGACCATCTTCTGCAATCACTGACGTGCTCATGTACATCCATGTAACTGCTTGTGAAAACAGCCAGTGCATCTGTGTATTTAAATACTATTGTATTAAACCTATTTCTTCCTCTAGCAGAATTTTTCATAACCTAAGAGGATTATGAGGGGACAGTAGAGAGGAAAGCTAGAGGCATTAGATGGAAGGAAAAATCTATAAGCCCTGATTTAACTATGTTAACTTGACATACGAGCTTCAAAGTTGTAGGCACAAAGCAAAAATTTTCTCCCTCAAAACAAGCAGAGAGGTTCTGTCCACTGTTGCTTAGCTCTTTCTCTAAGGTCGCATATAAAGGTGATGCAGCAATCGTTCCTTCCTGCTCCTAAAGGTACTCGTTAAAGCCCCTTCTCTATGGACAGCATCTTTCCTAAGCCATACATGAAGGTAGGAAGTTTCTTTCCCCGACAGAGACCGGGGCGGTGGAGAGCCAAGAAGAGAGTTAGTGCCTAACAGCAAAGATTGCTGCTCCCCCAGTGAAGATAAGCACACACAGAGAATAGTTTCTAGATTTAAGAAAATACCAGCAGACTGTTGTGCTAGGAGAGCTTCCACGTGCTTGGACTATCATATTTAACGCTACGAGCTGCACACTATCTCCAGCCGTTGCTTGTCTGGGCAGGTTTCCCAAGGCAGATATGGATGCAGAGTGCGGATGGTCCACAGCCCAGCAGGGCTCATCCGGCACAAGCTTTTCATGGGGCCAAAACTGAGGGGCGCTGTGGCTCAGCAAGGAAAGTCTTGCTATTTCATTGTCTCTCATAGTTTCCCTTCTTCCAGCTTTACTTTGCAGCTTTAATGCAGTCATTTTAGCTTCTCATCAAAAAATGAAGTCAGCTTGGCAAAGGGATTTTTAATCATAGTTCATACTAGATAATGACTAACAATGTCACTTAGAGATATCTATTACGTGCACATTTTCACTGCAATTAAAAATAAAAAACTCATTTGAGCTTGACTTGAACTACCCGGTTCTGATGATTTAGTGATGCCATTAACACTGGAAAAGCCTTTCCATCAAAAACATGCTAGAAATACCCCCTGCAAAACACCACCAAATTGCAATGCGATGCTGTACTGTGACACATAAATCAATGTGATGATGATGCAATATTGTGATCATGGATTGATAAACGTTTGTGGAGTGATTGATGATGAAAAGAAGAGCCACCGAGACACCTAAGAAAATCACCACAAACATGACCGGGCCTTATTCTTCCTCATTCTCAGGCCTCATTGCAATGGCAGTGGGTAGGACCAGCTTGTGGGCTAAACCAGCCCTCTGCAGCAGTTACCAGGGAAAATGGGTAATGTCAGTGGAAACTACCTCTAAATTGTATTGTGCAATCAAATGGATGCAAAATATGCATAAGAATGTCCTCAAGGATTTTTTTCATTAACCCCCAGACACCATCGGGGTGGGTAAAGATCACAGCTTGCTCTTCCTGCTGGTCCCAGCTGGAACTTTTATTTGAGTAATTAACACTGCAAACATGCCCAGTCTAGTTGTTGAGCCACAGCTCAACAGCACTTTCTGGTGGAGGAAAACAAAGAAAAATGAGATACAGCTGTAAGAGAATGAAACCTGTACTTACAGCTATTTCCCAAAGATTATCATCTAAATTAATTACTAATGAAACCAATTCTGGATTTCTCATCTTTTCATTACTTAGAATATATTATAGAGCTATGATCAAATATGTTTCTGATGTTACTGTTCCATCCAGAACTTCCAGTGACACTCATGCTGACCTGATAAACCTCTTAGCTAAACCAGGAAATCTGAGGAAAAACTTAAAAATCTTAGTATAAATACATATTTTTTTTCCTAATATAATCAAGCCTCCAGAAACCACTGGGAACTTTTTGAATGACTGAAGCAGTGGGAATTTTATTATTATAAAAGCGTCAGTGTCACCGCCCTGGTGAGACAAAGTTCAGCTCTTTTTCTCCCCTGATGCTCCTCAAAGAAGAAAAACAAAAATGGAGAGTTAACATACAAACTTCCTTGTTAGCTACGTGTAAATGGCACAGTATGTTTTTTCCTTTAAAAGAAAAACACACCAAAAGCCCCTATTACACCACTCTGAGCAGGCGTGTTTTTCAAGACTGGGGACATCCGAGCTGTTGCAGATGCCGTTTTTGCCGGAGCTCAGATGAGGGAGCTGCGATCTCAGAGATGTGAAGGAGTGCGGCCGCCGAGGGGAGAGCGGCTCAGGTTCACTCTGCATTTCCACTTTTGCTCCACACCCCAGACATTATTTTAAAGATTGTCCCAAAATGAAAATAAAAATAAAAAAAAATAGTGTAGTTGATGAATATTCCCATCTGGGCAAAGGATCCCGAGACACAAGGTCAGAAGCAGACGGACATGGCTGCCACTGGAGACCACACATCTCAGACACAGGCTCTACCCTGGGCGCAGCCTTACCTGGGGGAGCCGAGACAGCTCTCGCAACGCCGAGCCGGTGCCGCCGCACCACCGCTGCTTCCATAAGGCGCCTGGAAATGAAAACAGCACACTGGGACAACCAGCATTTTCAGCTAGGTTTCATTTTACTCCCCTGTTTGTTATCCCCAGAAACAGAAGCCAACAGCAGATCTCTGAGTAGCTACACTAAGGTTTTTATTTTTGAGTTTGTCTATCTCTTTTTATTAATTAAATTGCTATTACGCTCTTCCTAGGTAGCATCCGTCTCTTTGTCCTAGAAAACCAAACAACAGCTGGCAACACAATATATGCTCTCTCTGACTCTTACAACAATTCAGAAAGTAGGCAGCATTGGTGGAAGTCTGTCAGCCTTTTCAGTTGGGTAATTTTAATAGCATATTAGATTATTTGTTTTCTGACCCTTTCATCTTCTTTATTCTCTAACAACAATATTGACAGCTGCTGTCCTTCAAATTCATGGGCCAAAAATGTTGGTCATTTATAAAAATCTCTCTCTAGTAACCTCTTCTGGGATAGTGCTGTAATGAAGTTGCTGTAGTTAACAATAGTCGCTGCTGAAATGTGAACGTCATGTGTACAGCACGTGTTCTCTGCAAATGCGTCTCCTGCATGCCAGACCCCACGCACACCCCTCGGTGGCTCCGCAGGGGACCCTCTGGTGCCCGGTGTTGTCCCACCCTCGAGCGGAGTCCCCGGCACTCGCACAGCGTGTCCCTTGAAGCAGACGCTCCTCTTCCTCCCTGCCGGTCCCCGTGCCCTGCTGAGCGGTAACAGGGAACGCGCCCAGCCCATGCACCTTTCTCAGTCGGCTGCCGTGAAGTTCCCATCCGTATGCAGTTCTCCTATAACTTTTCACATTAAAGAACACCTTGTTTGCCTGCAACACTTTCTTACAAATTACTTTCAAGAATAATGAATGGTTACTATTAATCATAAGTATTTAATGTGTTAAAATTGGTAGCTCTTCTCCCCAGATCCCCCCGTATTATTTCTCCTGCACACTGCAAAGCAGAGCATGCATTTTGCTTTCCAACAGCTACACAGCATTTCCTCTGGATAAAGCAAATGTGGCTTCTCCTCCACATCTATCATCTCTCTATTGCACGCTAAAAAAAAAATTAATAATAAATCAAGTCTTAATTCCTAATTTGTGATGTTCAGCAGTTTTCCATGGGTATAGTCCCACAGTTCTCTAAAACAGGTAGATAGTCCTAAGTTGGACTCAAACACTAATTACTAACTTAGCATCTTTCTTACCTGTGTGGAAGGAGGAGTCAATTTTGACCCCTCGCGAGCTCTCCCCCATGCAGGATCGCCCGCCTGCGGGAGGCTTTCGGCTGAGGCACACTTGCTGCTGCAGCTCCCGTCTGCTGTGGTAGGAGATGGGTCCTGCTCAGAGGCGTCTGTTCCAGCAGCAGCAGGGCTGGGATCGCCCCCACTGCTCATGCTCGGGGGGGGAGCAAAAGCCAAAGGAGGAGAAACATCTGGCGATTTTTCTTTAGAGATAACTTGGCAGAAAACCTCAGTGTTTTGCACCTTCCTGCTCCCGTTTGGATTGGAAACCTTGCCGGGAGGCCATTTGGGATGCGAAAGCCTCTTCTGCGGGGGTGGCTTATGCAGCAGGAGGTGTTGGGAGCTACCTGGCCTTTGATTAATCTTTCGCTCCATGTATTCCATAAGTGCAGTATGCTGGATTTGTTTCAGCTCCGTCCTGGAGATACTTGAACTGGAAAGTGCCCTCCCTCTGTTCTCCAGAGTCCTTCTCCTAGCTGCCACTGTATCTTGCTCAGTGATTTCATCCCTGACTTGATTCCATGAGACTTCCTTATCTGCCAGCTGATCGAGTTTCTCAGGTTCAGAGTAACACAGTTTCTTTTGCTCTTTGGTTACCCTTTTCCTTCCCCCTGTTCGACCTGTTTGTGGCCTCTTCATTTCTTCATCTCTATTGAAACCTTCCAGGGATTCTAGGTGAGAAGGGGAACAGGGAACAGGATTGGCATCCTCACTTGCACTGGATAAAGAGAAAGACCTAAGGTGTTCAATTGAAGGTCTTTTAGAGGGTTTCTGTCTCAGTCTAACAGGCAAACTCATCTGTAAGTCTTTTCTTTTAAAGGAAGTTTCTCTCAGAACCTTTTTCTGAGCCACTTTAAGTTTCTCTCTATAGTCATTCTTGAAACTCTCCTCCATGGATGAAGCAGGACTCCCAAGAATGAGATCTTCAGTGTCAAGCAGGAGATCGTCAGCACTGTATGGAAGGTGGCAGCTGGCCCTTTGAAGCTGACTGCTTTCCCTTTGGATCTCTAGACACCGCGTTGAGGCAGAGTAGCTGCTTGCTGGAAATGCCTTTGGTGAACTCCTCGAGTCCTCCTGACACTGGGTGAGCTTGTTGTGGTGGAGGATGTTGGTTGTTTTCCCCCCAGAAAGATAGTAAAGCATGGGAGTCGTCTGCCTGGTTATTTGTTCACCAGCAGGATCATCCTGAAGCTGTCTTAAGAGCTGTTTTTGATATTCAAGTTGGCATTTCTGATAAGGAACAGGAGGTTCCTCTTGTTCTAGACGCACACTAAGGTCAGCACTGCCATCGGTAGCCTGTTTTTCTTTCTTGACTTCATGCAAAAACCATGATGTGGAATCTTCCTTTGGTCTGAAATAAGACATTTGGTTAGTATTGTCATAGCATGGCTTGCTTCCCTGATCTGACCCCTCACAGCGAGGGTGCTCCGCCTCTGCGGTGCCGTGGCTGCAGGACAGTGACGATCGCTGCATTCTGGCTTGCTGATTATGGAGCAGTTCCTTAACATCACTCCCAATTTTTTCTTCAGAGTTACAGCACTGATTTTCATCTATACAGCTGTTCAGCTTCCTGGAAGCGTTTTTAATTAGAAGAACATTGTCTGTATATTTTATATCACAACTGTCCTCAAACACCTCTTGATCCAAGTCTGAACACACCTCGGCAGGGATTGGGCACTGAGCACAGGGCAAGGATCCTTTTCGGTGGCTGGGCTCCCGCACCATGCTTTGCAGGTCTGCGTCTCTGAAAGCTGGCTTACGTACACTGCCGGGATGCTGTTTGTCTTCTTGTGTATCATTAACAGTGAAGGGGTTGGTATGCACTGGACGACAGGACTTGGAGCTCATCTCTTCAGGAATTTTATAAGCAGGAACTGAGTTATAAGCAGAAAGTATTTTAGGGACGTTTGCCGAAGAGTCAGTCTTTAAGTATTCTTGAAAAATGAATGAAGAAGGCCTGCTAAAAATGTGTGGATTGTTTCTCTTTATAAGTTGTTGTGGTGGGCTCCACTCTCCATTTTCCTCTGTCTTCAACCCCTGAATTTTTGATATAAATACCTTATTTGTAGAATCAGAAGAAGAAAGACCCTTGTTTTCCAGAGTCTTTCTCCGAGCAGCCAGTATATCTTGCTCAGTCATTTCATCCCTATGTTGCCTCCATGGTACATCCCTATCCGCTGGCTGACTGTCCTGCACGCCAGGACCTGGCTGCACACTACGCTCACTGTGACTGCCAGAGTTGTGTCTCCCTCTTGAGTTTTCAAGGTGTCTAGTGACTTTATAGCTATCGAGTCTGGTGGGAGGAGAAGGTGGAGGTGCAGCCAGAGGCAGCGGTCCCTGATTCGAAGTCCCTTGGGTAGGAGTGCTTCCACAGCGTTCAGCGAGGCTGGTGCTGTGAGAGTTACTATGGATGCTCAGGTCTGGTGCTTTGTACAGGTGCAGGCACCTGAGGTCAGAGTTTGCTGCACTGAGATTATAAATACCTCTTACGTATTCTGAGTCCATGTACGATACCTGCTCTGGAGGCAAACAGCAGTTTTCACCATAGCACAAAGGGGCGGGATACTCTGGAACATTTGATCCCCCTGAGAAAGAGCTGTAAGCAGAGTCTGCTCTCCCAGGCAGGTGCAGGAGACGGTCTACACCGCCCATCGACTTCACTGGCGAAAGACGATTACCATTTTCAGGCGAGATGATGGGCTCCACCAGCTCTCCAATCCTGCCACCTTGCCTGTGAGTCCATCGTTCTATCTCATTCCCTGAAGAAGCCATGTTGTAGCATTTCCAGAAATCAAAGTCTGATTAAATGTCCACAAACAAGTTGTTAGAAAAGTGCATTTTTCTCTGTAGTCACATTTCAATAATATCTAGAGGATCCTAAAAAGAAAGAGAAACATGTGAAAAAAAACCCAAAACTCAGTGGGAGGATTCTGATGGCACCTGAGGAGATCAGACAATGAGCATCACACACATGCTCCACACAAGAACTTGAAAATAGTATTTAGAGCAGCTAGAAGTAAATTTCTGGCTTCAGTAATTATCAGAACCTTGGAACGATCATTTCCTCTATCACAGAGCAACTGAGTCTTTAATAACAAGAGTTCTCTAGATCTTCATTAAATCTAAAAGACTATACATACAATTAGAAGATGCCCTCTCATTACAACCGCAAAATATCAAGGGCCAGAATCAAAACTAGTTTCTGAATCTGCCTAGAAATAAATCTGAGAGGTTGAAACTCCCAGCTCAGATGCTGCCTCATCCTGGAGGCGCTGAAATACAACATGCACCTGGTGGTTGAAGTTTCAAAGTGACTTAAGAGTTGTGCTTCCAAAAATGCTCATAACCATGGACCAGTGCCTCGCTTTCATCTAGCTCTCATTTGGATGGATGCGGCCCTGATCTAAACAGCATGGGGGTTTGCAACTGCATGACTGCAATGACAGTACACAATGCGTGCCCAAACCCCACATTTCCTTCCAGAAAATCTCACACAGAAAGATGAACACATGGACAGTGAGTCAGACACGTCAGTGCCCCATGGATAACTGTACCGAACAAGCAATGCACAGATTAACTCCAAAGAATTATCAAATATGAAGAAATCATTATTATAATCAATCTTATCTGGCTTCTCCCCTCTCCTTAAAGCCTTCCATTGTTTCTCAGAGTAGCAAGAACCAAATCACACTTTATTTGATGAACATGATGAAAATGGTTTGTTGTTTAAGTGAGTTTCCGTGCCATTTCCATCCATGCTCAAAAATATATATTTTGGAAAACCTTTCCCAGAGGCTTATAGAAAGTGCCTTGATGAGAGATCGACAGAGAATCTCGATGAGAGATTCTGCTGTCAGTAGCAAATCACAGATTTTAAGAGACAGCCAAATATTTTTATGGCTGATGCTAAGAACTCCCCTGCAAACACACCAAATGTACTAGAAAAATACTATCTTAGAGTTCACGTACAACAAATACACGATTTCTGGAGAGTCTAGAAAACAGCCTGTGTTTATTAGTAGCACTTGACATTTACTCTGATTGTTATACACGGCGCACGCAGGTTTGGTTTAACAAACGAGATCCCTACCGGCAGCCCGCTCAACAGGCCAACAGAAGACATGCAGGAGGTGGTCACAACTCTACCAGTGCAACCCCCTCAACCGCCTCTGCCACTGCAAACCCCTCTGCCATGCTCACAGCCAGTATGAGCCCCTAACAGCCTGGGCCTGGCAAGGCAAGCAGGTACTAGCCAGAGACCTGATTTAGTAATTCTCATTTAAATGAGTTCTAACAGCTGATTAGTTATTAAAATAAAGCCAACAAAGAGTCTTGAAAACTTTTGGTGGCAAACTGCTCCACGTGACACACCTTCCGAGGAGATGCTAACTGTTCCAAGTCCTACCAGGATATTACACGTCTGTGTTCTTCAAAGAGGCTGAACTCGCCAGACCTTTAATCTGTCATTCCCAGTACCGCAATTCTGCAGTGGGGCCTCATAGATCTGGCAGAGAGAGGTTTCAGGGGTGATGTTACTGTTTAATCAAAAAACTTCACATTCCTGCCTTGTTTGAAAGACAGTCCTGGTATCATTCACTTTGAGCCAAAGGAAGAGGTGGACAGGAGCCAAAATACACAAGTTAATCTATAAAGGGAACTTGGACTGGTGGGGCACAGTAAATAAATTAACTAGATTCTGGGAAATTAAAACAGCATAACACTGCACAGTGGGAATTTCTGCTGGGCTTTTTTGGACATTTCAGGAAGAAACTGACTCAAGGACGCCTGGAGAAGTTCTCTCTCTCTTTACAGACGATCTAAAATGCAGCTGTGAAATTTAATTGTCTATCCCTGAATAACAGGGTCACACAGGAAACACAAAGCATCAACAGCTGATGACGACATTCCCCATCCTTTTCACCACGGTGTATTGAAGAATTTAAAGAAATAAAAACCTTAGATACCCTCTGAAAGGAAAACCTTGGATTTTCTGAAGCTGCACAGAAAGAGAAGCAGTGGAGAGGATGACCGCAGTGACACTAAACGTAGGATCAGATCACACCACAGCTGCTGTCACACCACCGTGACGGTACCTAAACAAACGGACTGCATCTGAGAACCGGGAGCACCGCAGTGAGTGCGGGGTCTTGCTGAGCTGCGCAAGGCTGATGGTATCTGGAGGTGCTGGGAGGCACGCAGGACCAAACCCTGTGGGAGCCACATTCCATGAGAGAACCAGAAGGCAGATTCCTCTGTCATTCTTATCTCCATTTTTTTTTTTTTTTAATCAAAATTTTGTTCCAGTGGAACTTCTCCAAGCAGCTCGACTACTCGACTGTTGCTATTAATAGACCGAGGCGAGTCTTTGTCTGGGATGTGCTGGCACCGTTCCACTGAAGTTAATGGAGCCACCCTGATTTACGAGGAGAATTTGGCTCTAACTTCTCACAGCTATGTGTAGAATTTAAATAACAGTTGTACTATGGTTTATGTATATCAATGAGAGTACCCTCTTGGTTTCCTATACCAGCGGTTCCCAAGATCTCTTTTCCCCTATTATTTCAAGTTACCTGTTCGTGACTTACAGTGAGGTCAGCAACATAATCAAGATCTTCTGTCTCAGGTTTTTATGATGAAAAAAAAAAAGAAATAATAGGAAATATAATTTCAATATCTTAGAATACTGAGGTAAAAACACCTGACTTGAAAAGTGCAGCAGCAAGCACTGAATCCCTGTTTGCAGGGGGACATTGAAGCTTGTAGGACATTCCCTCCTCTGTCTGCTCCTCTTGTACAGTCTCTCCCGTAGCCTGTCTGAAGTGACCTGAGCCTTTCCTTCTGCTCCATGGAGAAGTGCCAGACAAGCAAGAGTACTTCCCCCCCGCCTCGCTGGGTGCCCTCTGGTCCCACTCTTGTCACAGGCTTGCATTTTGCATATCTGTTTTGCTTAAGACCAAGTTCGCAAATTCTCATCCTTGAGGTGACAGAAAAATGATAAGAACTGAAGTAATATACTCAAGAACAGCAATACACTCTTCTCCAGAAGTCGCTACTAAACTGTAATGAAACGATACAGTAATGAAACACATGTTAAGGAAAATCTAACATATTTCTTTGGGGGAAGATGTTTCCTAAACGCTGGAAGCAGAATCATTGGTCTCGATGTGTTTAAAGAACTATGTGAAAACTGCTTTCTCTGTCACATGGCGAAGAAAAACATTAATGTACTTAAAACTCAACTGACAGTAACAAAGGTGTTACTGTTCTACTCAGCTGGTAGGTGGTAGAGCACCCTCACGGACTATGTTGTCTCTGGGTCTTAGAAATGCCCTGGCAAGGCTGCAATACAATGTGCACATTCCAGACAAGCTCGCAATATTTTCATTGTAAACCTCGGAAAGCAAAAAAAGAAAAACGTTAAATTAAAAAGTATATCAGAACCAAGAACACCAGAAGATGAAGGGAAGTATGTTAACAGCGTGTCGCTTCATGCTCAAGGAGGAAATAAATCCACTAACGACCTATTACGATCCAAAGGTTTTTGGTTGGTTGGTTGCTGTTGTTTTTTGTTTGTTTGTTTTTTATGATTTTTTTT
>VXBH01009456.1:524597-559618 GCA_013400035.1 Rynchops niger
TTTTTTTTTTTTTAAAAAAAAAAAAGGCTAACTTGACTTCCATTCACTTATTTATCATACGTACTCCAGTACTACCCAGGAAACCCTACACAGAGCACAGCCCTCTATGCAAAGCTTATTGCAAACATAAAGCACATGCTCTTTGCTTTATAGATCTGACAAACAGAGAAATGAGATGAAAAAAAGTGTGGAAGAGAAACAGGGTCTCCGTAGGGATCGGGACTTGGCTAATGCTTCCCAGTGGGCTGTCAGCTGAGGGGGAACAAGACCCAGATGACACAGGATGCTGTCTACAAGGGGCTGAGCTGTCTCCGGGCTAAGATAAAGATGTCTTATGTCTCAAAAAACAAGATTTGTTACAAGTTTTCACCATAATACGAAAAAAAAAAAATTAGTAGTAGCAAGGCAGCGCCAGGAAATCCACATTGTCGCTGCCCTCACTGTACGTTTTCTCAGCTCAGGTACCAGTGCTGTGCATTAGAATTCTGTGTTTACCCAAACATTATCAAATACGGTCCCCAAGCGATCAGTGCACGTTCAAGTCCTGCTGATGTCTCCAGCCCCACACTGACTGCTGTTAAAATACCAGTCGCCACCTCAACCTCTTCATTCTAGGGAAAGGTGGTTTGTATTGCACAATCCTGAATTCCTTGCAACCAACTCAGTAGGTCAAAGCCTGATGTCTCTGGCAAATTAGCTCTGTACAGGGAGAAATCAGCGACTCCGGACTGCAGCCAATTAACAAGTTACCTGTCTTTTAAGGGTAAGCTTTCTTCTGCTTACAGTTTATTCTTGTTTGACATCATTTAGATTATATTAGGTGCTGCTAACTAATCCATAACTCGCCTGCAGTTATACACAATGCTTGCCCAAAGCGTAACCCATCTGAAACACAGGTATTTTAAGCCTCTGATTTACCCTCAACAGCCCAGCAAAAACAGCCCCTGGCACTGAACACAGCCATGCAGTATGTTTACATACTTGTGCAGTTCCATTAAAGTTTACCAACACAATCTTTCCACCAGAGAAGCAAGAATGAGCATTTTCCATAATAAATACAAGCAGAGTTCAAACCTTCTTTTGAGACTGGGCTATTGGTGCTTATGGGTGAGGAATTGTAACTTTGGAAAACCAAACAGGATTTCTCCTCCAAAACACTCCCGAGACAAAGGCAACACCCTGCTAACATGCTGGAACGTGGAAAACTTCAGAGCTCTATTTCTATTAAAACCGCCCTTTAAAAAAAAGAAAAATATGGCTCCATGGAAATAAAGGGGGAAAACACAGCTATTAATCCATATCCAACTACAATATGCAACTGTTCTCCAGGCAACACGAACAGTATGTGTGTGATGCAAAGCAAACACCGTGATCAACCTACCAATATTACGTCATGTACATGCTTGTGAATGACCTGTTTCTTATCAAAGGTTAAACACCCGATGTAAATATTAGCTGAAATTCTTCAGATTCCAATCAGTTGCACAGTCTGCAGCACCTGACCCATCTGCTTCACAGACCATCAGATCTAATGGCTACCAAAGTACCATCTGTGAGACTCTTGCGTTAGCAGGCAATCTTACTGGCTGTCCTAGGGAAGCCCGGAGAGCCTGAAAATCTGGTGAAGGCAAGTACCAAGTCTCTGGTATCACAGACACCTTCAGTAGGTCATCGGTTGATGATCTAGCACATGTTCCGAGATCTCCATCCAGGTCTTCCTGGACAGAAATCTACACGCATGCACAACACGGATGCATTCTTGGTGACTGTGTCTCTGAGACACGAGATGTCTAGAAATAAGAGCTGCTCCTTTGACCAGACTCTGAAATATCCAGAAATTCCAAACAAATGTCTGAAGTCTTCAAATTCCATCACTTTCACACGACTGTTGAAAGGGTGAAAGAAACGGAAGGATACCACATCCAGGAAAGCGTCGCTGTCTCATCATCTTTGTATCCAGCATCTCTGAAAGTCACCATTTCCCTCTTTAAAAAAAGAGATAAATTCCCTTTATTATTATTTTTTCTAGCCTATAATCAAGAATTTTGTCCCCTAGGACTTTCAGCTTTAGGTTTCAAACAGGAAGGCGAGCATATCAGATGACATCCCCCCTTTAGATGACTGGAAAACACACATTCCACTAATCTGTATTTTTCTTGCAAAGATTTCTGAGACTCTAAAAAGCAGATTTCTCATTTCCTGCAATTTCCAGAACTATCATGCAGGTAGCTAGCAGTTGCCAAGGACATCATACATCAAAACCCAAGGACAAGCTTTCAAGTTTGGTTTACACAGGCCCAATGGGAACCTTACCCTGCTACTGAGAGCCAGGGAAAGTCAAAGTGTCTGACATTCTCAAAACAGAGCCTAAAGGGGATTTAGATGAGGTTTATGCCTTGTGTGCCCAGGAATAAATTTCACCATAGTTTGAGGAATGTAAACATTTCCAGTAAAAACCATAGACAGACTTAAGGCTTTCTGGAGCTATGAAAAGTGTCTTGAATAATTTAGAGGAGGAGGAAAATAATAATACTGCATCCCTATATCCCCTTTTTTGGGGGTGGGGGGGGCAGGATGGATGGAGGCAAGAGAGGGGGGAGATAAATCTTCCTGAACTTCCTTACCCAGCTCTGCCAAGCTCTCTACAGAAGGAAGAGATTCCTCCTGGCTAGCAGGGGAGCTTTCCTTGAGCTGCGATGGCAGAACTGGTCCATCCTCCACCTCCCCTGGAGTCACTTCCCACGCAGCAATGACATCTCACTGCTGGACGTGAACGTTTGGCATTTCAATAACACGCATACTTGGCTGGTGAAAAGCTGTGGCCCAAATAAAATGCTTTTGGACCCAAGAACCATGGTCCGATCTCTAGCCAAGGATTTAATGAGGAAGATCAGGTTTGGCAATTCTTCACAGCCCTATGAGAGACCTTTTCTGAGCACCCAACAGAGTCTGACCTTTTAATTAGGGCACTCACCCGCCACATACTTCTCCATTGTCCTTGAATTCCCTGACTTTCCGTATTCAGCCTCAAAAATTTCTCTTGGCTTCCATCATCCTTACTCCCTAATCTACTAAACACCAAACACTTATTTCTCGTTTCTACTTTTGAAAGCACTTCTCAAAAAATGCTTTTGCCAGAAATCACAGCTTCATCCTAAATGTATGTGTTTCTTTCCAGGCATTTCCATTTCACCCCTTCTTATTTCATCACAATTTCCCTTCTTTCTTTTTTAAATCTAATCAAGTTCATTTGATGCCGTAAATTCACCATCCGTACTGCTTTTACAGGCTACAAGAACAGACTCAAAAATATTCAAGGGAATTAAAGAATTACAGACTCTGAAGAACTCAAAATTTCAGAAAGGTAAAAAAACTAATGACGCTGTTGATTTTTATACATATGCTTTTAGAATTAGCTTACATTATCCAATGTCCTAGAAAACACATAAGAAAATTCAAAGTAAAAAGCCTTCATCAATCTCCTTCCTCTCCCAACAAGTTTAGGAAAAAAAGCTGCTCTTTAAGGGCAGAAAACTACTTTCCCCTTCCCATACACACACACATTTGATTCAGTACACATAGAGGGGCAAGGAATCTCAGACAGACAAGGACACAGCCAGAGAACTGCTTTCTCCCTGATGGATGAACCACCGTATTTTAACATAGCAAGGAAAGAGAGATTTGATTTCCATAAACACGGTAAGCCGCAACACGAGCACACGCTCAGACATCAGTGGGCAGAGCCATCTCAGAAGATGTTTTCTCGTTTCCACCTTACTGACAGCTCACCAGCAAAGCCATCCAAGAAACACCAGAGAAAAATAAAATTCTCCCAGTCCCCCGACCTACTACTGACTGCACTGAGCTTCCCACAGCGCAGGCACCAAGCCAAGCCCACAAGAGAAGAAACTGGCCTCTAAATAAGTGAAATCTAGTTCAACATCTCCAACTGATGCATGGTTTGGGTCCAGAAGAACTAACAGTAAGAGTCTGTTGTCACTCTGTGCATTTAAAAATATGTCCGTTATTAGCAGCTTGTAATTAGAAAAACCAGGCAGCTCCAGCAACTGCCCCGCATCCCAAACCAAATGTAGTCACAGCGTTATATGGATCAGAATTTGCCTTTCCTAGGCTTTCTGAGAGCTTTGAGAGAGCTAGCTCTCACCCAAAGTCACGAGTGAGAGCCGGCTGGCTGGGAAATGCCATAAAGTCATCTTATCTTCTGAAGAATAGTGGTTTTCTGGCAGCTAGATATGCTTTCTTCTGTTATAATATAAAACTGTGCTCAGAAGCTTAACGGATGTCTCTATCATCACAGCCCAAGAGGCCCACACAGAAAAACACCCGGCAGACTCCAGTTTCCCTGTGCTGTAATTACATTTTCCACAGACAAAACTGCCATGAGAAACATCGCTGCTGCTGCTCCAGCTTTAGACCAGGCGGATCCAGAGGCACTGGGCTGGGCAAGGGGCAAATGTCCAGCTCACACTTAATCAAGTGGGATTATAAATATTATTTATGTATATAAATATATACGTGTGTATTTATATTTAGATTATTGCTTTTAGACGTAATAAAGACGGATTAAACTATTCATTCTCTGCCCCTTAAATGTAATGAGAAGCCTCTGCTGAACTTGGCAAGCTTTAGACTGTGTGCTATGAACTTCATGAAGGAAACACTCACAGTCCCTTCACCATATCCCCAAAGTCATTCCCATCTAGGGATTACCCAGACGTACAACGTTGGACAGAGAATCCTACCAGATCTTCCCAGAGCAGAGGGACGGCACAGCCAGGCTGGCACCCAGAGAAGAGGGGAGCACAGCAACCAGCTCGTGCTAATTGTAAAGCCTCGTAACACAGAGCACAGGCGAGGAGGAGACTGAGCACATGAGGAAAACAGACAGAGAACGAAGGCAGAGATGTGGCAACAGAACTCCATCTAACAAAACAACCTCCTTGTACCTCAGAGTATATCTTACAAACTTTAACTATACACCGTCAATACCAGCAGGATTATTTGCCTTACCGTAAAACCGTTAGAGTCCTACACTGGAACAGCACCCAGCACTTCTCCTAACTACAAATTAATTTTTTAATAACCTACTCCCCTCAATAAAGCATATAACTTTTCTACCCTTTCACAGCACATTGCCAGTCTAAAATGTAATTAGCAAACAATATTAGCACTTCCATTTTCTTATATACAGATTAAGGATTATGAATTAATATTAATTTATTTGGCATTAAAAAAGCCATTAGCCCTTTAACTTTTTTATTTTGACATAAGAAGCAGAAACTACTCCTTTCCAGAGGATGTCTGTTTTCAGTCTAACTCATCCAGATGTTAAACATAATTGTGCCTGCCTTCAGGCTGAGGGAGACAGTAATGTAATATCCAGTTACTACAGAACATTCCACTGGAATAAGAGAAAAACACCAAATACATAAAAGACATATCACACTGGTCCATTCCTTTGGCAAGTATTGCATTTGAGTATTTTCCCATATCTTTCATTTAGGCAAAATTCATAAGCATTTATTCTTAATCGTACTGGTTTCCAAAACAAACAATGAGAAAGCATGTAATTCAAAAATAATCTGGAAATATCTATTAGTTATGTTAGTAGAGGTTTAATGGGAGGGTGCAAGTTGCTCAGAATCACAGGCAGAAACGAAGCACCTGGTCTGCAAACAGTATTCAGACATGCTACAACACTGAGAGGAGATGCTGGAGGAAAAAGACTGGGGAAAGCATAAATTTATATCATTCTGGGAAAAGGCAGTACCTGGAGCAATAACCAGCGAGACTTTTAACAAGGCAGGTGACACCAGGGCAGCTACCGCATCTCTGACAACAGGCGAGTAATTCCACTGAGAAGCAGAGGTTTCATTTAGAGGATGGCCTGCTTGGCATATAAACAAGAGACCAAGTGATTGCCTGTCTGTAACACTTCATAGCAATTAGTACCTAGCCAAACAGAAAAGTGTGAGATTTTTCAGACATGGCTTTCTAGATTTAATCTGTTCTCCAGGAGCTTCCTCTGTGAGTCCCCAGATTGGTCATCTATAACCTGCGTTTCACCATCTGCCTCGCCACTTAAACACTGCCTGTGCTGAAGGATCATGACGTGCGTTTCTACCAAGGTAACTATTTTTTCTGTAAAAATGTCTAACTGCCAGACCTCTTATCTCATTTATTTACTATGGATCTAGATTTTATTTATTCTGAAAAAAAAAAGAAAAAAATACATAATCTGCACGCCCAAAGGTGGAGCAGAGCTCCTGCGCTTGTATCAGAATGACGGTCACACCAGACATGGCACACCGGACTGTCCGTGTGCACAACAGGTGTGAGATCGGTCCCTTACACATTATAACACACTAATAATTTTATCATTTTAAAGATAAATTCTCTGCTGTAAATTAAGTTCTGCCCTTGTTCCACTTACTTGGTTACATTCACACATTTCCCTATGAAAAATGTCATCTTGCACATGCAGAGATAGAGGGGATAAGCCCTGAAGTTCAGGCCACTTTGTGCAATCACATGTGCCTACGGCTGTTTTCAACCCCAGGTTAAACATTTCAAAATGTGGTTTTAATATTTTCCAAGATATATCCTGCTCCTTCCCCTGTTTTCCTGCGGACTGTCACAGAAGGGTGCCTCCGGATGGAGCAGATGGACTTTGGCAGCAGATGCTCTGGAAGAAACTTGACAGCTGAGTCAGCCCTTGGTGGGGAGACAGGATCCATAGAAAAAAGGACACTTCCACACTGTTTTCCAACGTAACACCTTCTTCTCCTGCACCTCCACCAGCTCATGCCTGGGTCTGGGTGTGCACTTGCGATACGTCTCTAATCATTCTCCCCGCGTGTGACCAGCAGCAGAGCACACACTCTGCGCCTCCTGTTCCGTGGAGACCTTGCGAAGCACTTGGAAACTTCTGCCAGGATGCCCACGGGCACGACTGGGTGCACCTGGAAGCACTCAAACCATGTAGCGTCATACAAACTCTGCATTAAACCCTGTGAGGTCCGAGGACCTGTGTGGCATCCTCCAGCAGCGCTGGGACACGCTCAAGTGCCACTGTCTAGATGAAGGAAAAGCTGCGTGTAAGGAGAGACGAGTGCAGTCAACCAGAGCACAGCACAGCCACAGCCACTGGGGCCCTCAAAGGTCTGCACTCGGGGTTTCGCTCCATCGCTCTCCCTCCCCAAACACAGGCACTTATCCAGAAATGAAGGCACAGTTACTTAGACCACGGATCAGCAGAATCACTGTTCCTACCAGATTTACAGCAAACTAGATATAACACAGAGTAACCAGAATGTTATTTTCATTCTTTTCTTGCATAAAGCAAATATAGACATAGGCATCACAGCAACTGTTGAATTACAGAGAGACAATATATACCAGATACATATATATACATATACATATATATACATATATATTCTATATATAGAATATATCTACCACTCTGAGATGACATTTAGTTTAGTTACCTCTAGAGATCTGGATGCACGTTCACAGTAAGTATAGCTAGCTCAGATTTTCTACCTCCAATTTTCTCTTTAGAAAATCAAAGCTAATGCTTTGGGTCCACATTCCAGCTACGTCCGCAGAAAAGATCTGAAAGTCATTGAAAAAGCAACTGTAAACATCAGAATCTGAAGTGTTTTCAAATGCGACTCGTACAGCGCCAGAGATTTCCCTGATCCCACCTGGCCCCGCCACCGGGACGTCTCAGAGGCAGCGGGCGGCTCCACGAGCGACTGTCACAGGCAGCTCCTCTGCCTCACGCTGGAGGCTGCCCTCTGGTTCATGACATTCCGCAGCGTTACAGTGGCAGTGGAAAAGGAAGAAAAGCAAACAGCAGGCTCGGCTATTTCATTATCTCACCAGTCAATCATTAACGATGGTGCTTTTTCTGCCCAGCCGTTGGGCAGCAGCCACGACTCCCGCGTGGGCACAACTGAA
Organism: Rynchops niger; assembly: GCA_013400035.1. Classification (NCBI taxonomy): domain Eukaryota; kingdom Metazoa; phylum Chordata; class Aves; order Charadriiformes; family Laridae; genus Rynchops; species Rynchops niger. The sequence goes on from VXBH01009456.1 coordinate 532,584, forward strand.
AAATTCCATGAAGATGATGCCGAGGCCACAGCGGAGAGAGCAGGAGAGGCCCTCGCCCCTCGGGACCAACGCACCCCCTCCCGTGCAGCCCCCTGGGTGGCATCACCAGAGGAGCATCCTTCACTCCCCCACACCTCGTCCTCCCCTGTCCCCAGCGCGGGTCACACCGCACAGGGAAGAGCACTTGCTCTGGGGCAGCTGGGACACGCTGCCAGACAAGAGCTAATTAAATCCAACTGAAAGCAGGTAGATTTAATCCAACGATTTTATTTTCTTAAAAAATTATGTACTACTTCCAGAAGGGGAGAGGAAAAGGGTTGCACAATAAAAGTTAATACAGTTCAAGGAAACACTGAAGCTATGTTTTATATGCTGCAGGTTTTTTCAGGTTTTTTTGTTTGTTTGTTTAATGTTTTGTTCATAAAACAGCACGGAAGGCACACAGATTGAGGCTTTAATCTATTTTGTGCAACTCTGAATCAACTCAAGCCTGTGCAATAAATTCTTTCCTGCCTCCAAATATAGGTGATGGAGCCTGAACATTTTATAACATCCTTATCTGGTGAGATGAATTCCTGCTCGTTTCCAGCTGGGCTTAAAAAATAAGCCGATTTTATGCCACTATTGTTTTCCTCAAACTAAGCTGCCAACTGGATAATGCCACGCAAGCAACAGCTCTCTGATTTGTTCTTATGTATCGTCTCTCAAAGGAAAACTAGGGATTCCTTATGCATTTCCTACAAAAACAATCCGTTCGCCTGTGGCTACGTTCAGTCTTTACATGGTGGCAAGGAGCAGACAGCTCTCCAGCGGGACACAGATTCTGCTGAAGCCACCACAGAGGCTTCAGAATCCGTCCCTGCTTTACTGCACAGCAGAAGCAGAAGGAGACAGGGATCATTTTGTTGGGAACATCTAAATTCTGCATCTTCTGTGCCTGAGGGGAATACAGGAGCCTCCGCCGAGAGCAACCATCTGGGCTCCTCTTCAAAATCCTGTACACAAACAGGCCATCCCTAAGCATAATATTTTTTCCCACCAGCACATGATGGGATCAGTAACTCCCAGAGTATAGAGAAGGGTTCCTGGGAAGTTACTCAGTAACTAACTCGCTGTTTAGTCACTGCATTAAATACCATTTTCACAAAGCAGTGACTTGGCATCTGATCGCGTCAAGTGTTCTGCAACAGGGGGCGAGGGGACCGTTTCCAATGGTCCGAGAAATGAGAAGGAAAAAAAAAAAAATAATCTTGCCCTGCGTGATGCCAGCTTGGAAGGAAAAAGACAAACCTGAGCAAGTCCTCCTGCCATGCCACGAGCAAAGCTCTCCTTGGGGACAGAGCTGGTGACGCCGGTCGCACCTCCTCTGCACAGGAGGCTTCGTGCATTTCTTTTGTAACTGTAAATTTTGTGCAGGTATTTCAGAGATTACCAATTTGTTAAGGTGCTGCAGACAGAAATCTGACCTTAGCTCTACATGAATAGTAAAGGTTCAAACATACCACAACAACAAAATAAATACAGAAAGCCAAAGTCGTCATTCTTCCACCCGAGGCCTTGGAGGGTTAATGCACCAACTCCTGCCTCTCCGGGGCAGAGCTGAATTCAGCAGAGAGGCTGCTAGTGTTGGAGAGCTGGCGTCAGCACCGAGATTTGCCACAGATCTTTGTAAGCTTTGGCCCTTAGATTACAATGAGATTTTTTTTCTAAAATATTTGAGCACATCAAGGTTATGACAATGTCCAGACTTTTCCAGACACAGCACAGCACCCCACCTGTCTCCTGCCCACTCTGGACAAGAACTGAACAGACATGGAAGTTCAAGTGTTCTTAAACAAAGTGTCTCTTTTATGTAAATGGGGGATAAACAACTTGCCACACTGCTGTCAGGATAAATCCATTAAACAACGTGAGACTCTCAGAACCAAACACAAGTTCCCCCCCTAACGTGAGGGTGCTGAAAGCTCTGCAGGATGGAGAGTGTCAGCAACAGCTCGGAGCAAATCACCTGTAACTCTGCAAAACAGCACAAAGCCTCGGGAAAAGGGCCCTGTCAGCACAGTATCACGTAATCCAGAGCTCTAAACCAGCTGAAGTTTTACTAGTAGCTCACAATAATGCACAGTACTATATGTACAATAATAGCATTCACTAGTTATAAAGTCATTTCAGATATAAATCACATGCCTCCAAATGCTCCTCCTAAATTATAAACCAGTTGCCTTGTAAAGAAGTTATTAAATATTATATATGGTCCACAGCTCTAATGATTTGTATCTCACAGTGGCAAATTGTTCTGAGGCTGGTTACAATAGGGGAGGGTGGCGCAGCCCCCTTGGCTGCTGAAACCCCAAACCCTGGGAAGAGCTAACGGGGAGCAGGGCAAGAGCTCCTTTAGGGCCCTGGCTGTCACCGTAAATCCCTGTTTTACAAGTATTAACAATTAAACCTTCCCACTGGCTTTGGCTGAAGTGCTGTAGCTTTGGGCTGAGTAACTGCCCTTTGCTCCGTGCTGGGATTGAGTCACCCATCGGCACAGCCGCGCAGGAGGGACGGCCAGAACAACGCGCTCCTGAGAGACGGGGTAACCACAGCCCTGCCCCGACTTAAATGCAGTATCATGTTTAATGACTAAGAACGACCGAACAGGATGGGATGGAGAGACCCCAGATGAGAGAATTTACAGCTGCTCTTGGCAATTAAAAAGCACTACAATGCATCAAAATCAGAGAATATGGTAGACCCAAGGCAGAAAACTTCCTCTCCGGTCAGCACAAGCACACCAGCCATCATTCATCACCACTAGGACATAACCAAAGTATTCTCAGGAGATCTACAAGTCATGAAAAAGCATGCTTAGGTTTGTTACCTGTAAGCTTCCATGGTAACAATAATAAACAGAACCAAGAGTAAAAACAATCAAAGGATTTTGTAAAAACAACAGAGCTAAGGTTCATTTTATCTGTCCTTGGGTTCCTAAACGTTTAGAGTGCATTTACATTATGTTTTCAAGCTCTTCTTCACAGACAGAAATATTGATATATATAGTGGATTTCTTAATGAAGAGTTAAGACTTTCAGGGAATTCTTTTGAATATTTACAACTAATGCTTTCAGAGATGCGTAATATCTCACAACGCTCATGATAAAGGTATCAGTAGTCACCTTTCATTTCTGAACACTGCCACAGCCACTGCACAAAGCTGCTTGGAAGTAGAAAATCAGGTTTACAGGTCAAAACTTGCCTATTAATGTTATTTTCCAGATCTTCTGCTTAATCTGCACATCACCAGGATGTGTTCTGCACTTGTGTGCAGCTCCTGAGGGCAAGGACCAATAAGTCTGGATAAAACACAGAAAACATCAGCAATCAACAACAACCAGGGGAGACGTCTGCTCACCATTCATCGGCACCTCACATTCTGTCACTGCTCATTTCATCCTAATTGCACAGTACCAACATCACGAAAGTGCTGACAAACCATAGAGGTATCCGATAAGCACGCAATATTAAAATAATTTCTCATGGCTGTGACAGTCTTTTTTCATACAGCCCCACATACATCCAGTTAGTCTCTGGTGAGCCCCTTAATGCAGCAGGGTGAAGTGAAACCACAGCAACCCTGGGATTCCTCGCCCGCCTCAGGCAGGTAGAGAGCCGTGGGCCGATCGGAGCCCCCCGGCCCCACCTGCACATCTGCCTTCCTAGCCTTTGGTACGAGGTGTCGGGAAGTGAAATCCAACAGGGGAAGCAACACAAACAGCAAATGCTACCCATAAAAACCTCCAATTGCCCGCTGGGCTATTACCTTTCAATGTTATTTTCATTACTTGGCATCAGCTGGGATACAGATGGCTGCTTGGGGTTATTGGCTTCAAAAACTAGGTCAACGGCGGCACAGATATAAAGTAAAAATAAAAATCCTGAGTTTTACCCACCAAAACCATCCAAGTAACAGCAGCCTAATAGACAAAATAACATCCCTGAAAGAACTCATCAATCCCAGACTTCACGGATGTGGCTGCCCTACCTAGTAACCAAACCAGCTCGCAGGGTAGGACTCCGACAGGGCTATTACAGATTATATTCATTACTTTTTCACTAGAATCCAGTAACTCCTACAGGAGTTAACCCTTCTGCATAACAGTACAGCAAACATAACCAGTATTTTTTTAGCATTTCCTATGATTTAGTAAATTGTTTAGTAATAGTTTATAGAAGAAAGGTAACACAAAGCCAGTGCTATTGTTTTAAGTCATACAGATGTACCCTGGATCAAAGACAGGTCCCCGTGTTCCTTCAGTCCCTGATGGGATACAAAATGTTCTGCAGCCAAAGCAACCTACAGAACTTTCCTTTGCTCGCGCTCCGTTTAAGGCTGGTTTCCCAGTTCACAGCAATGGAAGCATCTGCAAGGAGCAGGGGTTTCTGCTGCAGCGCGGAGCAGAAGCAGCCAGCCATGTGCTGAGGAACGCACGGCTGCCAAGAATTACCTAAAATTGGCACTGCCCCCCAACAGCATAGCCACACTCTCACTCACGTAAATCTTCACTGGGAGTTTTGACTGAGTAGGGTTACAGGATTTGTCCCTGGTAAAATACTTAATGTTCTCACCTACGTCTGTAGGTGAGAACAATCAAATCATACTTGAAAGCCTCATTAGAAAAAGAAAACAATATTTAGCTGAACAAGGTTCCCAGCTGAAACCACGCTGTAAGCACATTTAAATGCTGCACCACCAGTGCCTGAGCTCTTTGGACCCACAGAAAAAAAACTTTAGAGAATAGCATATGCTGTACCACACACCATGGGGACATTTGAGTGTCTGAACCAAGGGGCTGCACCAGCCCAGGTGAGTGGGTTTAATTTTACTTTTTAACATAGTTTCTCAAACCAACTGAACTTCATTTTGTGTGGCTCGCAGATTCCCAGCCATCCCTGGGCCTCAGAGCGGAATCCACTCAAGCCATTAAAATGGAAATGGAGCCAAGTCCCAATTGCTGCCGAAAGGGGCGAGATTTGCCTTTGTCCTCCTCTGCCTGCTTCTCCCCCATCCCCACACTGGCCCTACTGCAGCCCCAGCGCTTGCTGGGCTCTGCCCAGTCGATTCGGTTTGCTAACCCGGCAGGAGCTGTTCAGGGCTTTTGTTTGGTTTTCTGCTGGTTTATTGAGCTGAAAGAGTTTACCGAGGAACTGGGTGAATGTCGCGCTGACGCTGTGGGAGAGGAGGGGAGCGGGGCAGGACAGCCACGTCCCAGCAGCTCGTGCTGTAACGCAGAAATTCATCCCCAGTCACTTCACGCTCGCGGTGTCAGTGCTCTGCCGAGCTTCCTTCCACATCCAACAGAGTCTGGGTGAGAACGGCAAAAAGCATTAATTAGGGCTTGTCCCTCTGACCTGTGCTCCCCTGAGCCACTGGCAGAGGGTGGATGGACCCTTGGTGGTGCGGCACCCGCGGTACAAACCTGTACCCAGCAAACAGGCTTAGCAGAGATCTGCTTTGAGTCTGATACTGATTCCACTCAAATCAATGGCAAAACTCTTTAAACCGGCTAAGTGAAAGGGCATTAAAAAAAAGAAATCCCTCAGCGACCAGGAATGTGTCACTGACCAGAAGTTTTAAGTTCTCTCTTTTTTCATAGACTATTATAAACCTCATATTTAAATGAGATTTGTCACTACATTTAAAAAATTTGTTCAGGAGTCACACACATGTCTAAGTATTAAAGAGCAGTGCAGGATGCTAATAAACAACTCCCAAGGAGATGGTGATCTATTTGTTTACCTTTTAAGTGTTGTAAAATGTGAGAAAGTAAGAGAGAGGGACATTATGGCTCCCTGGGGACAAGGGTCCAGCTGAAGAGCAGAAATGCCAGCTGCTGCCTGCTTTTGTCATCAGGTATGTGCTCCTCTCTTTCTGCACTCAGAAAAATAAATAAATATCAAGGGCTTCTGGTGGTATGTTGATCCAGTTACACGGCAAAGGCAGTGGCAGGCTCTCTGCTTTCTCTCACAACACAGGAGTACAATGGTGGCTTTGTTATGGCAAGACTAAATAAATAATGGAGCCATTAGATGTCAAAGAAAAGGAGCATTAGGCAATTAAATTCCAGATAGAGCGCGGGGCGGCGCTGCCACGCTCCCAGATAAACCGACATACGGTGAAGGAAGCCACAGACTCTGCCAGCGCTTAGGCCAGCGGCTTGTGGTTTTTAAAGGCCAAAATTACACAAGGTCAACAGAGATACGGAACATGAAGGTCTGGGCATTAAGCGAGTTCAGTTCAGAAGAACGACTCATAACAGGTATTTCTTTCTCATACGCGTTTGTTTACTGCAGTGGAGCTTATAGAGGTATAAAACCAGCAGGGTCTGAACCAATGTCTCTTCAACACAGCTTTTGAAAAAAAAAAAAAAAAATCAGTCTGTCCAACAAGGCAACTTGAGCACACATATTTTCACAAGTAAAAGCAATATTATTCTTATAATCAAACACTAAAAAGAGTTTCGGAGGTCTCCAAGCAAACCTGGCTCATTAATCACGTAACTTCACATTTGGTAAGCACTCATTTGGCCAGCAGTCTGGAAATGCCAGTTAATCATTTAAATTCTGGAGTCTCCCTGAACTTCAGGCGGCATTGGGATGACAAAATAAAATAGAGAGCCATTTCACATTTAAGATTAATATTTTAGGAAGCATACATTTTCTTTTCTATGAACCTTTTCTGCTAATAAGGACCTTATTCCACAAGCTATCCACAAAGAAAATTTCACAACAGCTTTTGTGAGACTCGTCACTATGGAAAAAGCTCAGGAACAAGTTTAAAGATGTTTTTCATGTCCTAGAGTTGTAAGAAGTTATTAACAGAAAACAAGAAGCACAGAAGGTATCTGTTCTGGAAATTCCTGTAAGTGGATAAACAAGATGCTACACATGATCTCTGCTTTTTATATCTGGTTTTATATATTAAAAGAAGCAATTTTCCTAGGTACACAACGGGAAATTCTGTTAGTCTCATCTAATGACTGACAATTCACTAACAAAACGCACTAACCTGGAAAGCATTTCTTTTTTGTTTATTATGAGCAAATCCTTCTTGTTTTACCAGTCAGTTTTATACAATATAGGCAAAATTACTTGCAATATATATAAAGGTGCTTTGAACTCAACATTTCTCAGATGAAGAGCTGACAGAAGCTATTCAATGGACAGACTTGGGGCTACACAACGATTTAGCCACATTCATGCAATTGGTCAATGGCAAAGTGGAAAGAACAAGTCTACCGTGCAACCCCCCTGCTCTACAGGCAGACTAGATTTCCTGCGTTAAATCATCACGCAACAGGCAAGCTTTGTGGGTGCACTTCAGGGGTCAGCTCAGGTTATGGGCTTAGATCCTTAAGCCTGAGAGACCCAAGGGTACGCATGCAAGCTCATATTCCCTTAGTGTGCTACAAGAGGTTCTACTGACCCTCCTGAAACACCCCCCAAGACACCTCTCAAATACCACAGAAGCAATTCTAAAAACCGTGCCACTTACCATGGGCCTTAATATGGATTTTAAGTGTCTATTCTACATTAGTGCGCGAGATGTGCCACAGGAAAAAGGAGAGCAGCTGGTGCAAAAGGAACGGCAGGGAGGGACCAGTTCATCCTGGTGTCGCTCTCACCCGGGTAATTCTAAGCTTGGTTACGGTTCTGCATGTGCCCGATACACGGGGCTCCTCAGCCCTCGCTGGGAAATGCCACTTGGCGCTTCCTGAGGAACAGATGCTGCTTATGGAGAGAGTCATATCCTCCAGTTAAACCACTTATTTTAGTCAAGGGTTCACAGGGAATTCTCATGAGATTGGGACTAGAAACTTGAAGTTTCACACCAGTAGAATGTCAAAGACATGAACCTTGCCAGCCGAGATCTGCCAGGAACAGCTTTCTGGCTTTGTCCCATCATAGATATTTTCAGTTTGAATCAGTTAAGTAAGAACTGCTTCAGTTCATATCAAAATCACTTTTTCAGCTTGTCTATAAAAAAAAAAAACAACTTAAAAGTACAAGCTTTTGTTTTGTGCCAAATAAAACATTCCAGTTCCACCCAAAATTAAACATTTTATTTCAAGGTATTCAGGACACGCAAAACCATCAAAGAACCACCAAACTGCGGAGATGGTCATCAGTGTAACTGCACAAGGGCTGCAAAACGCACCTGAAAGCGGGACGCTTCCTAGGGCAGTTAACTCCTGCTGAGGTCTCCTAGAGCACTGGAGGTAGCTAAAGCAGGGGACCGCGAGGACAGCACTCCTACCCCTGCAATCTTACAATTAAATTGCCTTAGAGCTTCTTCTACAAGTGGTCTTCAGCAGCAGGGACAGGTGAGGGAAGGAGCAGAGGGAGGCTGGGACAGGTGCAAACTCCACACTTGTCATACACAGAAAGACCACGTCATGCCTGGATTAGACAAAACCACAAGTGGTATGAGCTCATCTGATCTGAGGCTGGAAGGACCCTTGAATGTATAAATCCCTCAGCAATGCGGAATATGTGCGTACAGCCATCGTGGGGAATCAGCACAGATGACCTCCTTTCAGCCTCCCCCAAACACACATTCCCGACACAAGCCAAGCTGTTACCGCTGGGGATCTGCAGTCAGTGGTCGAGGGAGCAGAGAATTCCAGCTCTGACAGATCCCATCGTCACACCGCTGCTGTTCTGAGCGTTCCAAAGTGGGGTGGGCACCACATCCTAGGGCTTGCATAAATCTCCTAAATCAGACCTAGTGGTGCTGGGAATACTGTTCCCCTAAAAGGCTTGATGGGGTGAAGAGCTGAACAGGGCAGTTTGGGGAACTGAGACACTGGTCATTTCTCGGGACAATGTTGATAGTGTCAGTAACGTACAAGCAGCATTACATTGCTAGTGCTTGGATTTCTGCAGTATGAGATATGCAGCAAAGTCACTCTTGAGCCTTCTACAAATGGTCCTGTACCTAAAATATGACAAGCCATTTTTACCACAAAATTCAACTTAAGCAATAAATATGCAACATGATGTGACTGTTTCAAAGATTGAACAGTAAAAACCCTGAGATCAGCTTCACAGTCTGCAGATTAGTCACAAAAGTACAAACAACCCTTGGGTCAAGCCTTTAAATTTTACAGGCTCTGAGATTATCACAAAACTCAGCTCAGAGAGTACGTTTACTATCTCAACCATTTGTTTTACAACTCATGGAAAGTTTGTTGACAATTCTAAAATAAGTATTCATTTGTAATTTTATATTACTAACTTTTTTCAGAAAAACAATGAAAAAACCCCTGCTGATTTATATTATCATAAAAAATAATTAACAAGAAACATTCGCTTCAAACCAGGACTGCAAGTTTATAAGATCCAGGCTCAGTGGAGAGCCTGATGCATAATTACTCCTGGACGGATGAATAGCAAAAAGATATTATTTTCAAATTCTGATCATTCTCCTTCCCTGTTCTCAAAGCCAGAAGCCTGCCTAGTAACAGGGGCAGGTGCAGAAAAGATCCAAGAAATAATCTTATATAGCTCCACACATGGAATGCCGCACCAAGAATAAAATCCCAAAGAGGAGACATGTCATTTCGTATTTGGGATAAAAAATAGAGAGGTTTGTGTATTCTAGAAAGGTCCTGTGTGTACCAGAGCTGCTTCATGTTTCCTGCTGTGGATACTTATTATGACAGATGTTTATCCATCTGACTGGAATATTCCAGGTGGAGATACGGTCATAGGGTTTGGGTGTTCTTTTTTTAAATTGTCAGATGAAGCGTTCCAGCTGTTTCAGAACAAGTCTCAAGATAAAGCATTGTCTTCTCAAGGTTAAAAAAAAAAATAATATCTGGCAATCCTTTATGAAACAGTAGCTCTTGTCCTTTAGAGTTCAGACTAAAAATCTGGCAAGGAACAGCCATTGCACCAAGTACTTGGGTTTGATTTATCTGTGAAATCCAAGTAATCTAAATTTGGGACTGAATTTAAATCCCAGAACAATCCCTTTGCATAAATTCAGGAGAGACTTGATGTATTAAAGTTTCCCTGCAGTCGATCCACAGCTTACGAGGCTATTCTTGGAATTTCTTTTGGAAGCCCAGCACAGCCCACAGCTAGTGAAACTAGAGCACCTCTCGGCTGTGCTCTCGCTTCTGTGCTGCTTCGCTCAGTCAGGTGGAGCAAAGGAATTGCCAAATTCAGAGAAGAGTTACAATCAGGTGGAATATAGCAGAGTGAAAGTGTGTTGAAGCTGGACTGGTGGGCCGGAGGGAAAACGATGGGTAAGACTGTCCTAGGAAGGACATAGGAGGCTCCTTGAAATAGGAGCCAATAAAGGAAAGTAATTGGGGGGGCACCAAAAATCCAAACATGTACATTTGGAGGAGGATGAAGACAAAGATCAGACGGGAAACAAGGGGAGTTTGGATTTGCCTGGCAAAGAGATTGGGGCTTGGAAGTAAGAGGGCGACAAGGAAGAGTTGCTGCCCAGGCAGTCAGACACGGCGAGAGCCAGCAGTAGAACAAGGGCTCCTCAGGCCAAAAGAGAAATGAGCAAAATCTCAAAGCTCAAGACACAAAATAAAATCAAACTAATAAAACCAAGGGAATATTAAGTATTCTTAACTCAGTGAGAAGGAAGAACATTCTTGCTAAGCAAGCTAGAGGCTTTGCTCAAAAAGCCAAAAACAAGCTGGTCATTTTGGTCATTACTGAAAACTACCACCCCAGCGGAAGAACTCACCCTTGAACAGGGAAAGTACAGATTCCTAAGCAGAATAAATTACAGGTCCATACATTGTCTCAGTCTGATAGACTTCACTCCAGGATACTTAAGGCCTGGTTAAAGCAGCCTCAGGACTGTTACTGTTTATCTCCGAGGGCTGATGGAAGCGTGTCACATCACAGAAGACAGGGAAAAAGGCAAATAAAACGCCTGTCAAAAGAGGGTGAGCTGGAAAGAATAAAGAGGAAGGAGAGAGAAAGCATCTCATTGGCCTAAGTCCATGTTTTTAAACAGTCTGTTAACTTACAGTTGCTTATGATCAGTTCAGTTGGTTATTTACATTAATTCACTTTGTACACTTTTGACACTTCATTCATTGTATGAAGATTTTCCAAGCTCAAACACTTTACATATGCCTACATAGCAGCCCAAAAGTATTCACTCTTGGACCACCATCCGTCATTCCTCATTATCCTGCGAGTCCTCCCAGTGTCAGACACGAGAGGTCTTTAGGGACAGCAAGAGGCTGATGGAAGATCCCCAGGCTAACTCCGCCAGCACACGGGTCACTTCGCATACAGGCAGGAGGCAGAAGCAGCACGTGTTTTACCCCGTACCCAAAGCCTCCCTGAGCCAACCGCCGCTCTGGCAGGAACACAGGCCATGCTTGTATTTATAGACTGATGCATATCTCTGAGAGCAAGTACAGGCACTCTGTTAATCTGCATACGAAAAGAGTTATAAATCTCATTCTGAGACATATAGTCTACATCCCTGCATGCCCACAGAGCAAAAAATATAAGTTCTGTGTCATCTGTGATGATGCACAGGACTGTATTTGGGCATAATTTTCTAAACGTCTGGTTCCCATCCTGGCTTGACATCCATTGTACAACCACAGGAACAGGGAATTCCCGAATCAGCAGGAGCATCATCCTCAGTATTGGTATGACCGATTTCACCTCCAGGTCCCACTGTCAGGTGCTCATTCTCACACCTTAGCACTCAGCATTGTTCAATGCCAAAAACTAAAAACACTTAAGCCATAAAAATCATCCTCCTCCTGATAGCGAAGGATCTCCCAAGTCACCAGAAAGTGCCCTTGTTGGATTATAATAAATTTATTCATTTTTAAAGATAGACATAATTTGACACATTAAGTTCTGTTGTTATCCTTTAAAAAGTTTTTTCAAGGCCAACTGAAGTAAATGCACCTTTACATTGATTTTGCTGGTTTGAATCAGACCTAAATCAGACCCAAAGCAATGCGCAGGAGATATGCACAGCAATTAATCTTTTACATACACTTGAGATAAATAAATCCCTTGTTTAAAGAAAGTTTACATTTGCCCTCGCTCCTTGGAGTGTGCAAATGGTATGCTAAAAAAAAAAAAAAAAAAAAAAGAGCAAAAAGCTGTGTTGAAACACAGCAGGGTGATAGGCAGGGAACACAGAGCACCTTAGCTGGGGAGCTCTCTGCTACTGGAATCACCTGAAGGCACTGAAATCACACGGCCTTGCACGTGGCCAACGCTTCCAGCACAAGCAGTGGAAGTGTGGATGTCCAGAATATTCTGGATGATACCTGCTGCAACAGTGAGCTGATACCACAATACCAAAAAAATACCCAGGTAGCAGCAATTAGAGGGAACTTCTCAAAGCATGAAGTTTGAGATGTGTTCAAATTTGATATCAATGATATTTCTAACACAAGTTTTCCTTTGCAAAAAACTTCTAAAGAAATTAAAACTTCATTTGAATAACTAAGATTAGGAAAACATTATAAACAAAGAACTAACTACAACTAGTTCTTTTTCCACACCTCTCCTTTGCTTTTTGTTTACTCTGTATTAAAATTCTACACATATAAAATTATGTTAAACACACACTCACAGAACTCTTCTTCCACTTCTGTGCCTGCCCCACCCTTCAATTATTTTACAAATCCATTTTCCCTGTTTTGTGCCAGCAAGTCTCCTGTCAAGTCACCCCAGAGGGCTCAGCCAGTGCCAGCTCTTAGCTCCAAACTGGCCAAGGCCAACTGGAACCAGCCACAGTGGTGACAATCTGGTTTATCATCTGAAGCCACAGGTCAAAGGCAGCATCTTCATTTATGCTTTGGGACTGGCACAGAGTCAGCCCAGCCGCGACTGGAAGCTCTTGGAGATTCCAGCATGTTGAGGACAGAATCTTCAGACATTTTAAATTACTAAAAAAATAAATAAAATCAAAGCATGTACATTTTTCAGAGACTTGTTAATTGGCCAGACTTGGGAAGATTGTCAGAGGGAACAACAAAAAGCACATCCCTAATGCAAATTCATGCAAAACAAAATTTAGTTCCCTTCTCCAAAGCGTGGGAAACAAAGAGTTGTTCAGTGACAGGTCAGAAGTATTGAAAATAGGGCAGACATCTTTTCGTTCCCTCAACTTGTTTTTAGAAATACAGGATTCATTTAGTCCCCAGCTGCCCAAAATTCTAGGCAAAGCAACCAACCAGAATGCAAATTCCCAGATGAAAAACTCTGGCAAAGGCAGAATGAGGAAAGGAGTGGGTTAAAATTGAAAGTAGCAAACACCTGGTAGCAGGTAGAAGGACCAGCTACACTCCTTCACTCTGAGCCGGAGACTGGGGTGGAGAGGCTGTGTCGGGGCTGGCCAGTCAGGGGACCTCGGTGGCCCATTCCCCAGCCCCTCTCCAGCCACATCCTGAAGTTTCCCTCACTGGATGCTTGGATGTGGTCTCCACAGTTTGTCCTGGGCTGCACGTGCAGCCAGTGGGACCCTGACAGGCCCGAGTAGCCCTGGGAGTATGAATCTGGCCCTTGGCATGTTTGGACTTGCACATTAGCACTAAATAAGGCCAAACAAGAGACAGTATCAGAGCATACAAGAACCCTCTCAGGCAAATTCATAAATAAATACATTTGCATAGTCTCTCACCATTTGTAAGTGGCTGGAAAATCTTATATGATTCCCTCCCCGCCCCCATGAAAATACTTTTCTTTCTCTCCCCTATTTTTTCAACCTGGGTTTCTATTTTCTAAATGCACGCTCAAAATTGTTTTGCAAGTTTTAACTTTGCTATTTTCTCATTAATTTTCACACTTCGGTGCATACCAACTGGAGACGTTTCTACTTTTTAAATACATCACGTCAAGATTACTTTGCAAAACACCAACACCAAACACTCTAGAGTTAAGTCCGGAATTCTTTAGAGTACACTTCTGCACTGAAATACATTCAGTTTCTACCTGACGCTGCTTCATTCTTGACATTAAACGCTGCTAAGGAGACCTTTATTTCCGAGAGAAGAATCCTATTAACAGGTCTCTGCACAACAGGAAAAGAAGGGTCCGGGCAATTACTGCCCCTGTGATTTTTGCAGGAAATAATTATGTAGCTCAGATTCTTTAAATTATAGAAAGATTAAAAACCCTCCTGCTGAAGACAGCGCAACTAAGCCACATTGTTACATGACAAGACTGTTTTAGTACTGTAATTCCACATATTCTAAACTTTGAAAGAATGCTTTTTACCACTGAAATAATACCAGGTGAGACAAAATAATTTTTAAAAACTCTTCTGTTCTTAGCAGACAGCACTTTACTATCTGGCAGTGTGCCTTTACCGCCACACACGCGATTAGCAGTAACATACCAAGGAAACGCAGCCGAACCCGCTCTCTCCCGTGTCTGCTGAAGGCAGGCGACAGGGCTGCGCCGGTGACACGCGTTTCTCCCGATCATTCCAATGCCAGGCTGGTGGAAGCGCCGCTTTGTGCGGCTTCCAAAGAGCTCCCTGAACTTTCGCTGGCTCCCTCCCCCCAGCATTCCCAAAGCCCTCCACCTCCGCAACCCCCATTCACCTTCTCAAAGGCCAGCCGCCTCCAGCTGGGCGCGCACAGTTAGAGTAATTAGAAGCAATCAGTGTAATTTCCGTAACATGGATCATCACCGCCAGCGTTCGTCACATCGGGCTGTAGATTCCTCTGCCAGGTCCGCGGGGACAACGCCGCCTCCGAGCATCCCCCATCCCCCGGGACAGGCTTACCTGGACCCCGCTGCGCTGCCGGGCCAGCTCCGCCTCCCGCCGGCACATCGCGCACCAAACTCCCAGTCCCCGCCACTGCCGGGGCTACTTGTACCCCGGGAAGGTAGCGGGGAGGGCCCTGCCCTGCCCAGGGGGAGGCACGGAGGTGGGGTCAGGGTAATGAACATGAAGCTGCCGGTAGGGGAGAGGCTTTTCTCTGAGCCGCAGCGTGGGCGAAGGGAGAAAAAGCCCCTAGAGACCGGGCAGAAGGACGGGCAGCTGCGGGGCCACCGATCGCTGCGGCGGGCGAGCGCTCGCCGCCAGTGCAGGGCTCTGAGGCACAGCACCAGCTCCAGGAGAGAATAAGAATCATTTAGGCTGGAAAAGACCCTTAAGGTCACCGAGTCCAACCATAAATCAAACACATAGCCGCATACCAGGAGCATATCCACGTATGAAGCATGAGAATGGAGAGACTGGAAAAGAATCTAATTCTGGAATTTATTTCCCTGCAGTTTTAAGAAGCTAAATTAGCCTTTTTTCTCACTAAGGGTCACATAAAGGCTTGTATCTTCAGCATATCAGATAGTAGTGGAAAATAAACAAGACCTCAACAAAATGAAAAAAAACCCCACAGTTCCCCAACTCCTACCTTACAGCCACAACTGAACCCTACAGCAGAGATGCTGCAAGAATAGCCAGAACTATTATTTTATTTAGGAACAATGAAAACGTTTCTGAAAAACCACCAAGAAAACCACCCTAAAATCACACTGAGTATACAGCAACTTACCTGCCCTGTACACTGTCTGAGGTGAGGTTTGGGGTAACAGCAGCAGGCTCTCCATTTTTCACGTTTTTTATCCCTGAGGGTTTTCTTTGCTCTCCAGTTTGTAAACAGGAATTTGCTAGGCAGGAAAATAACACCAGGAAGGCTAAACGTGATAATAACAAGCTTAGCAAATTCAGTTTTCCACACCAACCCAAGAGGAAGAGCATCCAATATGAGACCCTGATTTCCTAGGTTTTTTAAATATTTGTTCCAAATAGTTTTCTTCTCCCTTCTGAAAAAAGGGAAAGGAGATAAATACAGAGGCAGGATTGAGGAATCATGAAGAGGAGGGGAAAAAAACACCCACCCAAACAAAAAACCCCAACTAATTTCTACCTGGTCATTTACATTTTCTCATTTGTATAATTTCACATTATACCTAAATTAAGCTAACTACAAGGTGTTCTCAAAAGCAGCAGGCCAATACCTCCAACCTTCTTTTTTAGTACAGAGCACGTACCAGGCTGCCCCACAGCTTTATATTGAGCATGCAGCTGGGGAATCATAGAACTGATCGTTCAGCTCACAGCCCAGGTGAAAACTGTTCCACCAACACACGGAAAAAAGCCAAAAGCCAAGGAGGAAAAGGCAAAACTCAACTCTGATAGTGGGAGCCTCAGACTGGGTTAAATGGATTCTGAAACTTGGCCTGAAAGCCACGTTTTATGGACGCATGTATAGCACCTCCCTGTAACAGAAACAGCACGTGCAAACAAATGGCAGTTCTGTTTACACAATTCAGAAGTTTCATTTCCATAAATACTTAACTACATTAAAAGATTACCTCATCCAGGTTCCACACGGGCAGTCATATTTGTAAGCACGCACAAAACTTTCCCTAGAACGGCTTTTTGAAGATCTACGTAAAGTAAGTCAATGTCACAGATTTCACTCTTTGCAGAGTGCATACCAACACTTGCTATATACGTATTTTTGCTGTACACCTATTAGATGCTACACAGCCTAGAAATAACATAAATGGAGGTGTCCCTCTCTTGAAGGGCCCCTCCGGGAACTTTCTCTGCTACCTTCGTTAGCTCTTTTCTGCAGCTGTTGTTTCTTTTCAGAGAATGAGCTCTCATTATTTTTTTTAAAGAATATCTGATTACACCAAGGAGAAACCTACTAGTTTTCCATGGGATATTTGCTTAGCAGGTAAAACTGTGAGTGCCATACTTTAGCACTGAGTATCTACATTTTTCCCCAGTCATCACATGGATGATGAACAGTAACGTGTGAATGAGTTGTAAACCAAACTCTTGATACAGAAGGGCTCTAAGAGAGCACTCCAGAAGCATGTACCCTCATGTCAGTGAAACTGAAGAGCTTTGACAAAGATACCACACCAATATCCCAATGGCCACCAGCAGTCTCCCAGCAAAGGGAAAAAGAGGCTCATTTTCAGTGGTGGAGGGAAGCCACAGGTTGCTAATCATTTGTTTTCACAACAGGACAAAATAAAACTTTTCTCACGCTGCTGCCTATAAAGCCACTAAACTCATGTAGGAAACGAACCAACTGATTACCCTGTCAAGAACTTTTATTAATTCTAGTTGTGTAAAGTGTCCACAAGGTCACTTCTCCTCAGTGTTATTCAGCGGTGGGGGTACAGCAATGCCACAGAAGGTAAGAGGAAGGTGACATGCCCAAAGGGATGGCAGCAGGAGCTCTGAAGTGTGCCACCATTCCAGGGTGGCACCATCTTCCTCGGCATCCTCTGAGAAGCCACTATGTTTATTTTTATCGCTATATCCTTGTACATCAAACTCCACATTCAGACCAAGCTGTTTCATCTGTCACCTAGTATTTTGTAACACTTGAAAGAGTTACTTATTTTTATTGACATATAAATAGTACAATAAACCAGCGATGAGGTTTCACTTTTGGTCAGAACATCCTAATCCATTATATAGAATGCACGAGCTATTAAAATGTTTAGTAAAATGATACTTCCATAAATCTAGAATTTATTTTCATAAATCTAGAAATTCTATGTAGAACTAAATTGAGTATTGGATCAGCTAGAGCTGGATCTTTTAGCACCAAAGGGCAGATACCTATTGTGAACAATGGAAGAGTACATTAACTTTAGGTACCATTATAATGTATGTTTTTGTAAAGTGGGAGTCCAGTGCTTTAGACACGGGTGCCTTAGTGAAGCAGGCAGAGGCAATGTTTTTTTTCTCTTTTTGACTGACTCACTGCTGTGCCCTTGGCAGAAGAGTAAAACATAACAATATGCCAGCCCCTGCCTTTGCAGCAGCCAACACCACTACGCGGGGAGCAGTTCAGAGACCAGTGTCTTCAGGTACAGAGACAGGGGGAGACACCTGTGGAGGAGAAGTATTTCTCTTCTGAGCACTCCTCGCTGCCCGGTACAACACAACGCTCATCTCCTCCCTCTTCTCACCGTCCTCACTGGAGTCAACCACCAGGGAATGATCTGTCCTCATCCTGGTGCTTTGGGGACCTTGGTGGGCATGTAAACAAAGAAAGAGGCCCTCTTGGGCATATCCTCCTCATGCAGGGTTTTCCCTTGTCCGAGGAACTGAGACAATTGTAACTTGAAAGTTTTGAATTATTTGACATTGTGAAACCTGATTACTGTGGAAAAACGACCATATTTCACCATCTCTCTGAAGTCCATCATCACTGCTGATGGCTATTACAGCAGTATCCTGCAGACACCAAACAATACTTGAGACAAAGTCACGATCGTGGCTGTGTGCCAAGCTGTGTGTATCTATTTCAGGTCCTTACAAAACTAGCATTATCCTAGGGCTTGAATGCTTCATAATGTTTAATATATTCATCCTCAGAGCACCCCTACAAGGTAAGTGTACTCTGCCGACTCCGTCTCATGGGCCCAGCTTCCATTCTTCACCAGTTAAATTTTCAAACAAGATCTTCATGCGGCCCCTGATGCAAACAGCAGCAATGCTCTCTTATAATCTCTCTTAAATCCCTAAAACTCTGCTTTTCTATGATGCCGACAAATACAAGACAACTGTTCCTATGCTAAGCCCTTTCTCTTGTCCTATATTTAGATTACAAACTCTCTGGGCAGTTTAGTCTGTATTTATGCAGCACACAGGAAAACAGGCTCATGGGCCATTAGGGGAATTTCCAGGTTTTATAAGTAATGATAATAAAGTGATGGTAAATTAAAACATTTAGAAAACAAAAGATACATGCAAAGCTGCATAGGTCATAGGAGAAGTAGTCTGCACGAAAAAATGAATTAATAAACTATCCATCACTGCCACAGTTTATGTCTATGTCTAGGACTTTTCAGTTCTTTTCCAGGCTTTTCAAGGAGGTTGACCTTTCAGCTAGGGAAATAAGTCTTCCATGGGACAATTAAAGATATGATAACCGGGGCAAATCTCATCCATTGTGTGTGTGAAAAACAGCTCAAATGGCAGGTATGACTACAGAGACTCTGGGGACTGCTCTAAGGATCAGGTACCAGGAGGTGGTTAGGAACAGAGGCAAATGCAGCCCAGTCTTCTGCCTCTCACCAATTTAAGGGATTGCTGATGTTAACATCCAGGAGATAAAAATGGGATGACTTGAGCATAGGCTGCTATCATCAGTGATAAAAAGAATAGCTGTTTTACACTCTAGTCATAAGATCAGTGTTACATAGGTTTTTAGCTCTGATTCTGTCTTGCTAAACAATGATGTATGTATATATGCATTGGTTCTTTAAAATAATTTGTTTGATCTTTTTGGTTTATGGCAGGAAAAGGCTATTAGAAGTAACAGGAAACATTTCTTCTTTTGAAATTGTTAGAAATCTCTAGAGCGCACATCTGTATAGCAGACACGTACCTCAGCTGTTCCTGTGTGCGGGCAGTTAGCTAAGTTTCTGCAACATTATTAATGGGCCTTGCAGAGAGCACCTGATACTTCTTATATTTCAAAGTCCACTGAGTCAGCTCAGTGAGCCAAAATGAAAACGCTTTGTTTATTGGGGCATAACAGCTATACCTGTGATTAATGCTTTTGCTCCCATGTGGAAACAAACGTCATTATCTAGCTTCAGGTCTGTTTTATAGGAATTTGAAAATTGTTATTACTTCGTGGTAGTATAGATTACGTACTCACTTAGTGTTTCCCAGGGAAAAAAAGGAAAATACAGTTCCTGCTGCAACAATCTAATGATTAATAATAGGGAGAATAAATATTCAAGATACATAAAACATAAGATTATCAAACAATCTAATAATGGTCTGGATTTTAAAGAGATTTAAGAAATTAGTCTCCTTGGATATTGTGTTTTACTAAACAAGTCTTTAACATCTTAAATGCTTGTGCACATGTATTTGCAACTTCCTACAAGCGTAGGTATGCCAGAATCTTCCCTCAAATACAGCTGCAATTTATAACTCTTCAGCAAATGTGTCCAAGCTTTGAGAAACCTGAAGCCCCGTAAATAGTCACTGTTTGGAGGATAAACTGGCTTTGGCAGCGAGCATGGCTTACAGGGCTCTCTCTTTCCTCTTGCATTCCTCCCACAGCTCATGGCTCCCCTGCAAGTCGCTGGGTGCCAGTTCTGCACGTAGGGATTGCTGGGACTGGGCTGGATCAGGGATCTGTGCAGGGGAACTGTGTTTCAGAGGAAGTAATCAACAGCAACATAAACTCTAGCGTTCTCCCTCTTTATTATAGGCTACTGCAGAGCAAAGGAAGTCCAGTTTATTAGAAGCTGCTCAAGAAATGCCTGAAGTTATAAATAAATTCACATGAAGACTCTAAGGCTTCAGTAATGAAAAGAATTCCTGCATTCCTATAGCCCCTCTGAGCATTTCAGCTCCTATTTATGCACTGAAAATTATCACGTTTTCTAAAGGGTCGAGTAGTTAACCCACCACAGTCAAATCAATTGACCTACTGAACGTTTCCACAGGTCTAGACCAACCAGTTACTAAAAATGGGAAAACTTAGCCATAAGACCCTTTGAAAGCCTCCACAGCATCTAACCCAGCCAGACCCCAGGATGAAGGAAAATAAACAGGATCTAATCTTCTTCTACACCAAAGCACCACAGGATGGTAATCAGCATTATGCTTGACCACGAGATGAGAAGCAGTTGTGTTGGTGGCCTCCAGCCGTCACTACAGCAGCTCCCAGCTTTGGCCAATGCACCACCAGGCAGTTTGCGTTAGGTTTCTCCTTCTCGTTACAATCCATGAAGGTGCCTCTTCAGGGATATATTGGCTCAAGTTGGATGTATTTGGACTTTGACTTCTCTGCTTAGATTTCTAACAAGACAGCGAATACATGTGGATGAGCTTTATGATCAGGGCACTAGACTATGCAAAAGAGGGGGATATATCTGGTCAGGGCTAGGTTTAAATCTACAGTTAAAAATCTCCATGTCCTTTCACCTGTTTCCTCAACTTTTCAGTCTACTCAAGTAAAATTTTCAAAAGGTACATGTTTATGTACTCTTCAATGCAGTGTATATATAAAAATATGTAAGATTATTTTGGCACTCACCATGCAGAATAACACTTAAGGATTTCCTATGCCTTTAGCATCCAGAAGTACCACTCGTGTCCAGTTGAGCCCTGAATTATTCAAGATAGGCTTAATTGTTCTCAACTTGCCCAGTGGTTTCAATAACGTAAAGCATATATTCACTTTTTGTTCGATTATTTTCCTACCATTTCAGCTCCCTGACTGGACCCACCACAAGATCTGATAACAGGAAAAATCCGTGCAAAGGAAAGAGCAGGAATGCACATTTGGTTTGTGGAAGAGGGTAGGGTTAAAGGGCATCTTAAATTGTCACCAAACAGCAGAAACTGTAGTTACATTTGTTTGAAATGAATGTAAAGTGGGACTAATTCAAACCCACAAGGGAGGGAGCAGATGAGCTTGTTTGGTGCAAGCATACCTGACTGAAGCATATATTTTTAAAATAAATCAAAGTGCAGATCACCTTGTACAAAACAGTTTAAGCACAGGTGACCTTAGAAGTGACAGTATCCTCCGCTTATCGTAATCAAATCAGCTTTAAGACATTTAGCAGAAAAGGTTATATAGTTTCATACTATAGATTGTTATCTGAGTTACCCTACTCCAAATCAAAGAATGCCAGACTGACATTTTTGTAAGTTAATTAAATACTCTCCCAACAAGCAATCCTTACTCAGAAGCCTTAAGATATGAAAGTTAAATTATGGGTGACATTTCACTAGATTATTGATAGCATAGCTCTAATTAAAAACACCTGTTATGAAAACACATTTTCCCCCCTGTATTTTCCTAATTAAATAAAACTAAATCCCATCCCTTTAGTTATGCTCAGCTACAAGAGTTTCTGAATATTCCTGATGCAATCAATATTACTCCGTTTGGAGTCTTTTGGAGCACACTCCACAGACATCTGATACTGAGTGAAAAAGCATTCCGCTTTTTGGATGCCTTACCTCAGACTGGAGGAAAATAAGTGCTGCGTGCTGGAATGAAAACAAAGCTGATGGTACTAGAGTCACAGTTACCTCTCTCAATCGGGTATTACAGTCAACATAGAAACAAAATGTGAGAAATATATGAGAAAATGAAGGCCAATTTCTTTTTTTTATTAGCTTATTATTGCTAATAGCAATAATATTTAGCATTATGTATTTCTGCAAATAAACGGATTTAGTTAGGCTAGCCAATACCAACTTGTCTCCCCAGCTCCCTCTGGAGGATGGCACACGCTCTTGTTTTGTAATTGACCACGTGAAAAAGGTTAACTCTCAGGATAAGGATTTTTCATGGGCAAAGGCTCTAGCCTAAATGCAGACAAGCATGTCGTTTCAGCAGACAGCTGCAGGTCTTTCTCTTTGGTTTCTAATCAGAAAGAAACCTCCCTCCCATTCCACAGCTGTGACATATATAAGGGATGGGGCTTAGGTGTTCTTTTTTTCTTGAATATTTTAGGGGAGGTGGGGTTTTTTTGGCTGTAACCCTAAAGAGCATGGAGAGTACTTGGAGAATTTGTGTTTGTTTCTATTGCTGTCTTCACTGGCTTTCTTTGAGTATCCAGTGTTCCCCCCACTCCAGGGGTCGTGTGGTCTTCGACAAGAGCCCTGGGTTATTGGTGGCTCCTGAGGACACTGCCATTGAGCTAAATCCATTGTTGCGGCTGCCGAAAGGTGTGAGACGTGGATATGCCCTCCTGCCTCCCCTTCTCAAGGTGCTGTCTGACCGGGGACACCAGAACTGGGAGAGTGAGGCCCCCAGGCTACAGCCACACTCCAGAGCCCTTCGGTACATGAAGAGGCTGTATAAGATGTCTGCTACCAAGGAGGGAATCCCTAAGGCTAACAAAAGCCACCTCTATAACACTGTTCGACTTTTCACTCCATGTTCGGAATGCAAGCACCGTCACAAGGACCTTCTGAAAGGTAGGTGTGGGGTAGCCTCTGTTGCAAAGGTTAAACAGGGGTTTTCTGCATGTTCTGTGCTTGCAGCATAGTATAAAAAGGTCTTATTTCTTTAGAGTTGTTGCTATTTTAATCCTGATGGTTCCTCTTTTAAGCAGTAGGGGTTTTTCATAACCTACTTCTCCTTGAATGGTATTAGACATAGACTTCCCCGCAGATTGGGAACTGCTGTGCAAATGGTACTATGTTCAAGATGCTATTGATGTTTCAGGATGACTCATCTTATTATAGTGAGTCAGAGAAAACTCTACAATCACTTCTAAGTAGGAAAAGTAGAAAAATGGTTAGGTGTAATGGCATCACATTTCCTTCTACTGCCCGTCTCAGTTCTGCCTTTTTTAAGGCCATAAAAATGTAGCACTGTAATGAGACTTGTAACAAACTGCCAGAATCCCATGGCAAGATCACTTTTCTCCCTGCCTTGTACGCTTGCTAGGGAAAAAACACAACCCAAATGTGTGAATATCCTGAAGGGAAGAGTAGAACTACTTGTAAATCAGGCTGAGGACTGGAAAACTAGGATGGCTGGGGCCTTTGTAACTTACTGTGCTTTCGTGGTTTTCTTCAATGTGGGTTGGTCACAGCAACAGCAGCTAGAAATCCTTGGCCTTTAATTCTACTTATGGGACTGCTGGCAAGTGATCTCAGTTCTCCTGACCTGGATTTTTTTACTTGGAAAGACAGATAACCTTAAACACAAATATCATACTCGTGCACAGTGAACTTTGAGATTGAGGATCAGTTAAGAAGTATTCACTACGGGAAAAAATAAAATAAAAATCAGTGTTCATGACTAAAATTTCCTGGCATAATATAATCTTCTGATTCAGAAATATACTCACAATTAATAGTTAATCTTATGATTATATATCCTAAATGTAGTAATAGTTGAAGTAGCAGCCTGAATCAACTTCCTACAATTATTGAGGCTATTGAAATTCATGTTTGTAGAAAAATTCATTAATATAGGAAAGATAAGTTTATCAAGGTCCCCAGAGCCCTCATCTGACTTCTGATTATTTGGCCTATGTAAGTTTGAAGACATCACTTAATGCATTTGAGTGGTCAAAAATGAACAGTTTCTAATTCACAGAAAAAATACAGTGGTGAGTAGTAAAAAAAAGCAATATATTAAACATATATTATGTCCACATCTAGAAAACAGGCCAGGAAACAGGTTCATCAATCTTAAAATAAGATGGAAATTGGAGCAAACTCAAAGAATGCATAAAAATGTTTAATATTGGGGCAAAGATAAGAGTAGTGTATCTTACAGTAGGGGTGAATGTGGCACAAATGTGCATTCAGAATAACTTGGAAGCTCTGGTCCTCTTTCATAAAAGAAAAGCAAAATGACACTCATGAAACAATGATAATTTTTTTTTTAAGTAGTGCTAATAAATAAATTTCTGCCTTGCCATTACTCAGACTTGCTGGCAGCTGCTGGTCAAGTGATTTAAATAGGAAAAAATATGTAAGTAGGAAGAATAAGTAGAGCTAATGCTAAAAAGCTCTGAAAGCATTCACTTTAAAACTGTAGTTATTTCCTTTCATGGTTTGTATAATCTGGAGTGTCTAGTTCCTGTTTCCCCATATCAACACTGAAAAGACTACTGTTAACTTCCTCCTATACTGTTTTGGGTTTTTGGTTTTTTTTTTTAATTAAATGAATCCTAATACCTCTGAAAATCATGGGCTTTCTTGGTTTTGTTGTCATGTCTTAACTTTTAAATCTTACATGCCTTACCAAAGTAGAAACTCCATATAATAAAAGTAAGGGAGGGCATCTACATTGGTTTCTTCTGCTGCTGAGGATTTTCTACTTAGCCACTACATGATAGTATTTATGTCTAGGGGAAAATGAAGATGCACTAACTCTACAGAATTTTGTTTCCCTTTTCAGGAGATGTTCACTCAGTGGATTTACTCTTCAACCTGGATCGTGTTACTGCTCTAGAGCACTTACTCAAGTCTGTCTTACTCTATTCCTTTGACACATTGGTTCCCATTTCTTCTTCCATTACATGCATGTGCCATTTATTTGTCAAGGAGCATGATTTTTCTAGCCAAGTATGTCCCAGCATTTCGCACTCTGTAGCTTTTAGCCTGCACTTTGAAGTTAGAAAACGCAAGTGGGTTGAGATTGATGTGACTTCTTTTCTCCAGCCTCTAATTGCTACTAACAGGAGGAATATTCATATGGCTGTGAACTTCACTTGTCTGATGGGTGATCCACAACAGAACACTAAACTGGAAAATCCCATTAATGTGGCACTGGTTCCCCCTTCTCTTCTTCTTTATCTGAATGATACCAGTGAGCAAGCTTATCACAGGTGGAACTCACTTAGACACAGAAGGAAAAACCCAGTGCGGCCCAGGCAAAGGAACAGTCTGCATGTTGATCCTACGGGTGACAAAATAAAAGAGAATTCACAGGGTAAAAGGGCCTCTCGACGCCGAAGAGATGAGAATCTGAAAGAAGCACCAGCAACTCCACCTCATAATTTGAGCGAATATTTCAAACAGTTTCTTTTCCCTCAAAACGAGTGTGAGCTCCACAACTTCCGTCTAAGTTTTAGCCAACTAAAATGGGACAGATGGATCATAGCACCACACAGGTACAGCCCTCAGTACTGCAAAGGCGACTGCCCGCGAGTCGTCGGGCATCGTTATGGCTCTCCTGTCCACACAATGGTACAGAACATAATATACGAGACACTGGACTCCTCTGTTCCGAAGCCCTCCTGTGTTCCTGCCGAATACAGCCCACTGAGCGTCCTGACCATAGAGCCTGATGGCTCCATCGTCTACAAAGAGTACGAAGATATGATAGCTACCAAGTGCACTTGTCGGTAGTGGGTGACTCCTCATTGGTTTTACTCCGGGTTTGGGTATTTCTGCATTCTCAAAGTATCTGTAGCTGTAATCAACTGAACAGCGTTTGTGTAGTTCTAAGAGCGCTATAAAATCAGTTGGGATTGAGCATGGAGTTAGTAGAAGGTATTTACATCATAGAACTTATTTTTGTAGCCACTCAGCCTTTCTAGAATATGAAATTAAATGTAAATAATATCTTTTTATTGGAATAATTTTGCATTTAAAATATGGAAAAGGTTTCAACTACCAGTTGTCTATTTTAAGCTGTTTTGTTACAGATTTAAAATAAGAAATAAATGCCTATCATGCATACCACTTATATTCAGCGCCTGCTAGTTTTCCTCTCTATGAAGAAATCTTTTGTGTGACATCTCCAGCAAGTCTCCAGGAAGAGAGGAAAGTCTTTAATGTTAAAATTGCTTTCTCAGTTTTTAATTCTTTTTCCCCACCACATTTCCAGTTCACCCAAGCAAGAAGACAACTCTTCCTTACGGTTCTGTAAAAAGTTTCAAGGTTGTTTCTTGCCTGCCTTCTGTTACGCTCTTCGGGCTTTCTCAACCGTGGGTGGTGAGAATTTAAGGACAGCTGTGTGGTAACTTGTAAAAATTTAAATAACTGAACTATTTGAGTAAGAACTGGCACCAACTTACTGGTGAGCTGTTAAAACCAGAAAGGTCTGATCTAGTCCAAGAACAAATCACAAACTGTTGACGGGGTGAGGGCACAGGATCAGGCACATGGAACTACACTGCCACTTGCGTGGGAATTGTGAAATGTTCAGTGCTGTCAGCTGAAAAAAAAAAAAAGGCTTTTAGAAGCCTTTAAAATTAATTTATTTAAATGCTGTTAAATTGGTTTTGTAGTCTGAAAATGTGGGGCCACAGCCTCATTTCCTCTCACAGTGAGATTGTAGGTAACACTGTCTTAATTCTATGTGCTTTCAAACCGTCTTTTTACTACCATTTATTTATTTTTCTCCTGGCCTTTTCTAGTGTTTTTTGGGTCAAAAATGCTAGTTTCAGGCTGGGGACCTAGGCCAAGAGGGCTTTAGATGGGGCTCAGACACACACAACAAAAAAACCAGCTTTGGTAGGGATTTTAAGATTTT
>VXBH01009456.1:559663-614570 GCA_013400035.1 Rynchops niger
TTTTTTTTAATGAAAGGAGGTGGAGCAGCACTGTATTTGCAAAACTTGCTAGGAGTAGCCTTTAAAATCACTAATGCACTGATACATAAATGCCTGAACTTGCTACAGTAAGCCATCTGACCTGTGCAACTCCCTTGGGCTTGGCCTGGGGCTGGGAGTTCTATCTGGCAGGGGAAAGGCTGAACCCGAGGGGACTCTGTGACCTGGTGTGACCATGACAATGGCTCACCTCGGCACTGCTGGTGTGACACCTCTCCAAGCCGTGAGTACTCCGGGGAAGAGCAATACCATCTGGCTAAGAGTCATTTAAGGTCTACCAAAATGAAGTTCCTAACTGAAGATTGCATTAGCCTGGAGCTGTTGAACTAAAAATAGCACTCACTTTGGCTCTAATTGAAGGTATATTTGAAGTAAGTACAAAAAGCTCAAGGTAAATATCTTGAAGTCAAACAAACAAAAAAAAAATCCCAGCTCCCAGTCCATGCTACATTTGCTTGGTTTAAAACAAATTGCTTAGTACAGGGTCACTTCCACTAATCCCTTTACAACAGTGGGAATTCAGCTTCACTGAGCCTCCAAGGAGGATAATAAAATTAATTCTTCCTTTAGCACAAATGGAAAAGACAAAGGGCTGAAATCAAGCTAAGGAAACTACTTTTTTGGGTCAGCTACAAGCAGTTTTGGAAATACATAGCCTCAGCAATGGATTAAAGGTTGAGACATTCTCCATGTCGGATTTATGCTGCTACACCATTTTTAGTCTGCAGCAATACTTATTCTAAGAATAATCCCAGTAGTCAAGACCTCTTGCTGAGGTAGGAAACCGTCATCGCTATAAAAAGCTGGCCTCTTCTATGATAAACTTGGTTTTGCTATTAATGAGGGGATTTTGAGGCATCCGCTCACAAAACTGTTGTCTGAAAAATCAGATTCATTACCTTGTGTGCAATACCCAATCTCACACGCCAGTATGAGACATTGATTATTTATTTGAGAGCTGTACAAGGCTGGGTGCTTGCTGGTTTCCCACAAATCAAGCACACCAAACAGGACTCTCTGCGCAATTTTTATACGCATCTTACAACATCATCATATTAGTACTTGTATTTGATTGCTTAGTAATTTACATATGGCTACACAATTGAGTTAAGAGTGTGCTCAGGGGAATGGTCTTCACCTGGGCGAGAGTCGCCTTTGACCTATGGGTGTGATTTTTAGTATTATAATGAAGGTACATCAGCTTAGGACACTTAAAATCTTAACTTTTCTGCAAAGTTGGCTAAACTTTTCACCACATGTAGTTTAGTTGCAGTTTCAAGGTCCATCTGCTCATACGTTCCAGGATGTGCCTCCTCAAGAATGATAACAATATGTACTTTCCTCTATTAGGAGTTATTTAATTAATTCACCCTTGACACATTCAAGGATAGAATCCTCGTTATCCGTATGTGCATACGGCCTCTCAACATTAGTTCGCTGTTAATGATGTCGAGGACAAGCTTTGGTAACGAAGCGGCACTCACTCGCCTTTTGAACCCCTCCTTACTCAGGGGAAGTGTCACCGCCATTAAATTATTACAATTGGAGTATAGAAACGGTGATTTTACACCATCACCAGCCGGCGGCAGCGCTGAGGGGAGCAGCTGACGCAACGGGCCGCCGTCCGCCCCGGAAGCGGAAGCGGCATCTCGATGCCGCTTCCGCTTCCGGGGGGGGAAGGCAGCAGAGGCGTCCGGTGGGGAAGGTGACACGGAGCCGCCATGGGCCTTCACTTCGGTAACCTGGCGCGGGTCCGCCATGTCATCACCTACAGCCTCTCGCCTTTCGAGCAACGCGCCTTCCCCAACGTCTTCTCGCACGGGGTGCCCAACGTCTGGCGGCGGTTCAGCTCCCAGGTCTTCAAGGTGGTGCCCCGTGAGTATGGGGAGATGCCTCAGGGATCGAATCCCCCCCCGTTGTTTTCCCCCTCAGCGTCGCCATTTTGGGGATGGGGGATTGTCCAGAGAAAGGCAAGGGAGCTGGTGAGGGATCTGGGGCACAAGTCTGGTGAGGAGCGGCTGAGGGAGCTGGGGGTGTTCAGCCCGGAGAAAAGGAGGCTGAGGGGAGACCTTCTCGCTCTCTACAGCTCCCTGAAAGGAGGGGGTAGCCGGGGGGGTGTCAGTCTCTTATCCCAAGAAACAGGCGATGGGACAAGAGGAAACAGCCTCAAGGTGCACCAGGGAAGGTTTAGGGTGGATATTGGGAAAAATTTCTTCACGGAAAGGGTCATCAAGCATTGGAACAGGCTGCCCAGGGAAGTGGTTGAGGCACCATCCCTGGAGTTATTTAAAAGCCGGGCAGACGTGGTGCTGAGGGACATGGGGTAGTGGGGGTTTTGTCAGTGTTACGTTGATGATTAGCCTGGATGATCTGAAAGGTCCCTTCCAACTGAGACAATTCTGTCTGTGTAATGGTGGCCTTCTGTAATGCGGTCTCTTGCACAGAAACCCGGTGGTTTGAGCCACTCTGTGCTGAGTGCAGTGTGACTTGTGAGTGTCCCCTTTCCTTTCCAGCTTTTCTGGGAGCCTATCTCCTCTACTCCTGGGGAACACAAGAGTTTGAGAGGCTGAAGAGGAAGAACCCTGCTGACTATGAAAACGACCAGTAATCGACTTAATAAGGAGACTGTTACCTCCCTGTGTTATCAACTTGGTGTTGCTAAGCTTGTTCACATGACTAGAAGGGTATTAAGAGGGAGATAAGTCTTGTCTAATAAACTTTAACTTTGTCCCATGACTTTGTGTGAAATCTGTGTTTTGAGATGTTTAAGGTGGGTAGCAGCAAATCTCTGTCTGGTTCACTCTGTACAGGGAGACAATTGGGCTAAAGTTCTGTATGCTCAGACT
This sequence comes from Rynchops niger, assembly GCA_013400035.1. Lineage (NCBI taxonomy): Eukaryota > Metazoa > Chordata > Aves > Charadriiformes > Laridae > Rynchops > Rynchops niger. The sequence continues at coordinate 562,549 of VXBH01009456.1, forward strand.
TCTGTTAGAGCATTTCCAGCCTTTTTTGGCTCCTATTTCTTTGAAACGTTTCTCAGTATAACTAGTGTAGCGAGGGGTGCCTTCATCTGGAGGTGACTGGAAATAACGGCTCGTTGCTCCTTTTATCTTTCCAGCGCTGGCCACTGCTTTTTTCTTTAACCTTGATACCTGTGAAAAACAAACAGGCATCTCATTTGGTATCGACCAAAACTGCATGAGCTGGCTGATGGCTCAGGATTGAATGTGGACTTTGACCTCTGTACAGAGGCTCATCCCTTCACATCCAGAAGACACGGGGCAATGGGTACAATTTGCACCGGGAGAGATTTCATCTCGATGTAAGAGTGGAATTTTTTTACTGTGAGAACAATCAATCACTGGAACAACATCCCCAGGGATGTGGTAGTGACTGGACAGGGTGCTGTATAATCTTATCTGGGCTCCCCACAAAAGGGATCTTTTGAGGTCCCTTCCAACCTGGGCTGTTCTGTGATTCTGTGTTATTATTTACCTAGTTACCATATTAATGTTAATTGGATGCTTAACTGCAATTCTGATATCCGATTAGTGTTAATAGGCTGGATCAGGAGTTTCTTCTTGGAAACTACCAGAAGAAACAAGACTGTTTAATACCTGAAGATGATTTAAAAACAAATATCTGTACTAAAGTTACTTAAGTATGTGACAAATTCACCCTGTGGCTCTCAGCGTATAAACAAGCTTCCCTGTTCAAAGTCTGGCACATCTGGCTGGTTCCTTTATCCCTTTACTTTTTCCATCAGCCTTGAGCTGCCTGTCTGAAGCTCGTGGCCTGTGCAGAGCCACACATTTATCTCCTGTTGTGCTGTTCTTGTAGCTGGTACTGAGCGTTTATCTTATCCGCAGGGCAGGAGTGACGTTTCCCTGTGTTGATCTCTTGGTGCGCCTGGGGCTGGGCTCTCTGGAAGCCAAAGATGCTGTCTCCCATGTCAGGAAGTTGGGGGTATGCAATTTTTATAGCTGAATGCTTTGTTCTTTTGGGGCTCGACATACCTTTAAAAAGCACATGAGACTAAGCTCAGTCTTAGGCTGTTCCTACTGCTCTTGTGTTTACTCTGAGCACAGTCTGAGGCTGGCATCAACAGGAGTAATACAAGTCACACTGCAGCAAGTTGTGCTAAAAATATTCCGTGCTTAAATTTAACTCTGAGTTTCAGTTTGTTGGTATTTTCTAGGCGGCTTAAGCAAGCAGGGAGGAACGAACTGACAGCTACGACTGTGAGAGCTGGCAAAGATGTCTAGAGGCAGACTTTATTCAAAACTTTACTTGTGTTCTGCTTATTTAACCTCTGAGAGCACGCACAGCAGCTGACAGCCTCAATGAGAGCACATGTGAACTTTTACACTGGTAGCTTCAGTAAATAGTTGTTTTCTACATTAATTTTGTCTCAGCAGCTCTGAGAGCTCTGCTGAAGGTGAGCGGCGCATCTCGGTTGCTCTCACAAGGTCTCTGCCCTCGTTCACAGGCAGCTGAACTGTGTCTGAACCAGTTGCCAGGCTACTGTCAACAGCGCGGCACCTTCACCCCAGCCACCGACCAGTTACCCGAGGCCCCGCGGCCCAGCGACGGCGTGGGCAGCGGCTCAGCCCCGCCGCAATGTCAGCAGCGAGGCAGCCGCCAGGCTGGGCCTCCTCACCCTTTGCTCCACCGCCGGCCTGTCGCAACCCTGCCCAGCCGTCCGCTGCCCCTGTGCCTCCCGCCGGGCAGGGAGAGGGATGTAGGACCCGTTACCGGCAGGGATGGCTCCTGCTGGACGTGTGGCATTCAGGAGTTTGGACAGGAGGTATTTCAGAATCTGAACAAAGCGTTTGAAAATCTTTCAGTCACTAATTAATTTCTGTTCTCCCTTTCCTAAATATTAGAAGTGGCAACAGAGCAACATTTTGTGTCTTTTTTTTTTTTTTTTTTTTTTGTTACAACGTCTTCGCTATGGCATTTTACTGGTGTCCTGGACTTGTATACATGGAAACAACCCGTTCAGTTTTATTTTGTTTTACCCAGTTTCTGGCCCAGAATAAACACATTGCCGCCTGAAAGGGATATGCTGATGCTATTAGTAATCCAGGAGGAGACAGAACAATTTTGACGTACGTATTGTCACAAAGTACTAGTCTCACCTAGCCAAAAGCTGACGACTTGCAGAGGGCACTGCTGTCAGAATTGAAAGAGCTGTCACTGCAGATCCTGTGCTCCAGAGGTGAAGGTGAGACTGCTGCCGCCGCCTCTTGCTTTCCTTTCTCTGCTCTAGTACAGTGCCTAGTGGAAACAGCAGAAATTAGAACTCAGAGGCATGTAAAGAAAGGATTTAATGGGAAAAACAATAGAAATTCACAGCCAAATGTAAAAGAAACTTTTAAGTTCAGCTATTTGTTGTGCCATGATCCACTGTCACATTTCCTTCCCTCTGTAAACCCCAGGAAGGTGAAATAATGAAGGGGTTTGTTTCCTCCTCACAGGGAAGGAAGACAAACAGGGCAGAGGAAAGAGTGTAAGAACCATCATAGGAAAGGAACAAATTTTCCAATAGCAGCTGTAGACAATACAATGCAAAGGGTTTTTATTTAATCCAGTGAAGTTTGGGCTAAGGGGTAATCATTGCAGACAGGAACCCGACAACATGGCATTATCTTAATCTAGGTAACTCGCCTTCCACGCTGGCACTTGTGCCTCCATATCAAGCAATCACAGAAAATGGCAGCCTGTTACATCCAGATTTCTATTTCCAGTTCACCTAAAATGTAGTTCATTTTTTTGGTACAGTATCTTCCTCCTTGAAGTAACTTAAAACACAGTGTGCACCAAAGCCTGTGTGTACTCAAGGAAATTGGTAATCTCTTTATTATGTTATTCTGCAATCTCGCAAGTCTTGTACCCAGCAGACCTGGCATTCACGGGCTGGATGTGGGAGCCGGAGGCACGAGATCCCACAGCTGAGGAGCAGCAGCGAGTACCAGCGGGGTCCATTTACAGACTGGTGATCTCAGGCATACGCTTCTCCCTTGTCCCCATGTTTGTAAACTGGGAGAATTTTAGAGAGGATGAGGGGTAAGAGAGAGCTCTTCTTAAACACACTCTTCTCTGGGCTGTCGCAATCTCTAGTTTCACAGTGGAAAAAATTAAGATTCCTCTTAATTACAAACTGCCCATCCCCATCAATGGGAGTTGCTGGCACCTTTGAGAAGACTAACGGTGAGTTATGCTGTAAGGTTCGGAGCAGGCTGCAGCCAGCGGCTCTTCTAAAGAAACCGTCCTCTGGCCACATGGAGCAACTCGGCTCTGGAACACCCCTGTGGCACTCGCTTCTGCTCTGGGGATTAGCTGTCTAGGGATCAGCATCTGCAACTGCACATCTGGATCCTTGGCCAAAGAGGTCTATTATTTATCACACATAACATTTTTAAATTCCAAAACCCATCTGAAAAGTATTACATCTGCTTTTTAAGTGCCATGTGTGTGGAAAGGAAGGTGAAGTAACTTCCTCGTGATTCTTTCATGTACCAAGAACGGGGAGCAGAATCACAAGCGTGATTCTCTGCTCCAAACAAGCTCGATAAGACAATACTTACCTCTGGCTGACAAAATCAAAGCCGCACACACTGTAAACGTCACGGAAGTTAAATAGGGTTATGGCTTTTGATCTTTACCATAATACTGTGGGCCAAACACCCTCTTGCTTGCAAATACACCATAGAGTTCTGGTAACACATTAGGTAGGTTTTAAAAAAGGAACAGTTGGCGCATGTGGTAAGCTGACCAGACAAAGTACAAGTGGAAGGAGAGTAAATCATTAGCTAAATAGACAGGCCTTGAACCAGATCACTTCAGCAGATGCTAACTTAGTAATTCCCTCTCGCTCCGAAATGAACTTTGTTCCTGTAATGACTGACAGCTGATGCAACGATAAGAGAATGAAGTCTATAAAAATCTAGCTGAGGCTTGGGAAGTTCTATTTGGGGCTCTTCCTACCTCCTCCGCCCAAGGCCGGTCCCGCGGTGGAAGTGGCGGCTCACAGCGCGAAGATGCACTCCTGGAAAGCGATGGCAGTCCTACTGCTCTGCTCACTGCTGCTCAGCCAGGTAAAGAGAGAACTATTTAAAATGCTAATTCAAAATGGTCAGGCAGTTAATAAAAAGCGCTTAGGATTTGCATGAATAACTGGCAGGAGTTAGAGGTGACAGCAGAGATCTCTTAGAGGATTCAACATTGTAAAAAAGTAAAGTAACTGCCTGGCGAATGCTGGATTGCTCCGAGATGTACCTTAGCAAGTCATTCTGCCTTTCCTCCACAAGGATTAAAAAACCCAGTTTTTATACTTTTTGCTTCTTTGAGGTTAAGATACAAGCAATTATACGTTACCAGATCATGCTAGCATCTGAAAATGAGAAAGATTTCATGTTTCTCACTTGAGACTACTGAGCTCAGCATCAGAGTGACCGAGTGCTCGCAGCCGCGGATGCTCTGACAGCGGCACGACCCCTCTGTTTCAGACCCTCTGTGCTTCCCTGCACCCCCGGCTCAGCAGGCAGAGGCGGATGACACCGTTCTGGAGAGGCGTCTCGCTGCGACCCGTCGGAGCCTCGTGCAGAGATAACAGCGAATGCATCACCATGCTGTGCAGGTAACGGACCCTCATCAACGTTAAGGCTCGGCGACACTTGATATTGTATTACGTAGAGGAAGTTCCCACCTATTCTTACCCAAACGAGATACGGAATTTATTCTGTGCATAGAAAAAGATACCAGGAATAGGGATGGGGCAACAGATTCAGACCTCTTTTGTAAGCAATGCAAACAGAGCAGAGTCCACGTGCCCTTGATTACAAGCCTTAGTCCTTTCCTTGCAACCCAAAATAACCTAACTCTTCAAAAAGGAACATGGGATTCTAGACAGCTTTTAGGTAGCCACTTAAGAGACATTAAAATTAAGCCTTCTTAAAGCCAATACTCTTCACTTGGAAGCACTTATCAATTAGAAGCAGTACCTTACCCTAAATTAATCACTTTAAGGTGATTACTTAAGCTCATAGTTTAAGACAGCTAAAATACCAAAAGCCATTTAGTTCTCGTGAAAACAAGACATTAGCAAATTGTCCAACTCCATATAGTTAAACTGATTAGTTAAAATTACTGCTTGGTGACTGAAAGCTGATTTTGTGTGGCACCTGCTGTACACGTACCACAAAGCAGAGACTATCCACAAATACAACAGGACACGGTAGTCGAGCTGCTATTTCACACGCGCTTGAAACGCATCATTTGGGTCTACCGACTAACAGAGGCGAACTGTAACAGCAGCTACAGAAGACGCAGACAGAAAGGGATTTATAGAGTCTGTAACTCCTGCACAACAGCCTGACCATATAGCCCTGGGAAAGAGGCATTTTGGAGCTGTTGTGCAAAGCAAAGAACATAAATGAATCAAGATGAACTGAATAGACTTAAAGAGGTGAATATAAGGTGCACGGCTGCAGGAGCTGGGCAGGAGCAGTGCTGTCACAGTAAGAGCAGCGCTGCTGGGGGCGTACCCGCGGATGCCTGTCCGAGCTGGTGGCGCCTGATGATGTTTTGTTTTCCAGGAAGAATCGCTGTTTCCTTAGAACAGCCTCGGAGTGACCTGTCGCGCTGAAAACACTCATCACTGTTACTGCTAACGATGCTCCCCGCTACTTGTGAAATATTTATTGACCGTTCAAAAGCTAGGACAGTGACTCGAGCAATAAGTATATTTAACATTTCTGTCATACGAACTGATAAAAGGACTTCCAAGAGCTTGAGAGTGTTTCCTAGCCAAGGCTGTTGCTCTGCAGCAGCTTCAGGATGACTCTCTGGCCAGGCTCAATAAAAGGACTCTGCCTCTCCTCTTCGTTTTGTTTTTTTGTAATGGTTCATATATATATATATATATTTTTTTTTTTTTAAGGTGTGAATTAAAAGTTTATATTCAGCAAGCCACCTTGGTTTTCCTTGTATCCTCTGAGCAAAGTGTGCGGTGAGCGCACATCACGCAGTTCAAGCAGAAGTGCTTATTTCAGACTGGACTTTAGACATTTATCCTTCAACCTGGCAAGTGCGGAAAGTAGATCAGGCTTCCACCTGGTTTCTGTCTCAGCAGCTGAACTCTTATCAGCAGCTCAGATAAGGGCCTGTTAGAAAGAAGGAGCAAACAAACTGATAATACTGATAGCATTTCCAACATCCCAAATATAACCAGTGATAGCGGGGGTGTGTGAAGTATTTACTTTTAATTATCTCTAATCAAACTTACTTAAATGACTGTCCTAGACTGACTTCTGAAACCGAAGTATCTACTATTTTAAAATGAATCGATCAAAATCCATTTTTGACCGGTTGCACGTTAACTTGGAGGGCTGAAGGAAACAAAGTCACTTTTGATTAGGCAAATACCAACAAGTCGGGGACACAGATACTAAATGCCGTTTGCCTTTTGTTATACGCAAAGCACAAGGATCAAATAAGACAACTCTGCTTAAAAATGCAGTATCGGGGAGGAGAACGGCCACGCAACAGACACGAGCACAGCGGTCTGGAAGTTTAATACAGAAAATCTATTTGATATTTATTAAACTTAGTTTCTCCAGTTACAGTTTTGCATTGTACAAAGCATTTTAATGACACAGTAGTTAAAAAGATCTTTACAAATTGAAATGTGATACCCTTTTCTCCAAATATTTTAATTGCCATAAATTTGTTTAAAAATACACATTAAACGCATGTTTCAGACACTAAACTTTCTATAATCTCAATACCACAAAATACATAGAATATACTATACAGATGTGGAAAAAATCTAGTTAGTATATAATACTTTGCTCACCATTAACAGCTTTATTACGTGAAATGCACATACTGACTTAGAAATCCTAATTTTGAGCCCCAAAGTACCCTTTGAAATTTCAAATGTATTGCAACAAATAAAAATCACAGTCTGTTTTCTTTTAGGTTTTGGTTGAAGACAGATGCCTAAATATTTTGATAGAAACAAAAATGTAACACATGGACTTGTCATGTACAAAGCATAAAACAGAGACATCCCATTAGTTACTAACAGTACCTTTCTGTACGATTAATAAGGGCTTCATTTATAAGTGACAGGTTAAGTTACCTTCCCCCCCTCCCGCCCCAGCCCTCCCCCAAAAGAAAAACCTTTCTTCACCAAATAATAATTTCAAATAAGATAAAGGATTTTTAATAAATATATAAGCACTTTATCCTCCATATACAAAATTTCTTAAAACAATTTAAAAGGGGGACCAGATGCAAATGTCAGGAACTGTGCTTGCAAACGTCATGCCTGGTCCTTAGAGTTGAGTTTTCGGATGTGTAATGCCAACGCAGCCAAAACCAAGCGCTGCGCAAGTCCCGCGCACCCAACGACACCGACCACGGGGGTTGCATATAAAAACCGAAGACAGGGAACGCTGTGCTCTAATGTGCCTGGATCCGCTCCGCTCATGCGCATCCAGACTTATGCCCGGAACGGTGGAAACCCACCAAGGTTTCCGGATGAAACTAGAAGAGGTGAAGCCTTCACATGAGGACAGCCAACATGAACCCGTGCTGCAGCACAGCACGTCCAGCTGCTCCCTACGCTGTGTTTGGGTGAAACTCGGACGAGCGCCGGCGGATCCCAGCAAGCAGAGGAGCCCGTGCGGCAGCGCTGGCGCAGGGCAGAGCCCTCCCCGGGCCCCCCCGGCCCTGCTGTGGGCAAACGCCACCGCGGCCGCACAGACCCATTCCTCAAAAAGCAACGGAGCCTGACACACACCACCATTCCCTGATTGTTCGAGTTGACGTAACTTTCCTTGTTAGGAAGTTCGTCTCCTGGAATAGGTCTGGATTTGTCTGAGTTGGCTGGCAAAAGCTTTGGCTACCCTGTAGACGGAAAGATGTCTGGCATTAACTGTGTCGCTTGGAAACCCAGGGTTTTCCATAACACTGATTCATCAGATGGAGTAATTGAAACGCTGACCAAAGTATTTGTCAGAAATCTAAGAATTTGGAAGTTGCTTACTCCCCAATGGGTAATTCAAACTTGACTTGCTCAGGCCCTTTTGTATCTGCCTTAATATAAACACTGCAGTGACGGCAAATATCTGTTAGGTAAATGAAATATTAAATACAGCAAAGGTAGTCTCTCTCTCCAGTGGTTTGCCATTTTGGCAAACTACATTAATTATCTGCCTACGGCTTTATTTTACTTGCCCCAGGCAAGCGCTACATTTTTTTTCCATAAAGTCCTGACTCTCCGTATGTTGGGGCCATTCATAAATACATTTCAGGGCATTTTTTTATCACAGCAATCAAGCCTCAGCAATCTAAAGGAATATACATTGCACTCCTGTATAATATGCAAGATTTATCACCAATAAGATGGTGACTCAGCACTCAATAAATAATATATCAATATAGTCAGTTGCACCATAATCTAAAAACAAGTATAACATATACTTTGGACAGACTGAGTTCATATATATATACATATATATTAAAAGACACATACAATACAAATTGCATACTGCCATCAAAAGCCAAGAAGAGCCATCCATATGCTCTGCTTTATGGCTAATAGTTTCAAATCAAACTAAAAGTCTCGGGCTGTTTGACTCTGGGGTCCTGAAGATTTGTTTATAATTATAAATGGTTGCACCTTATCACCTTGGAACCTGCAAGTTTGACAGCAAATTCAAATAGTTGTGATATCTGAGCAAGCCTAGTCTGATTAAGCCATTTTTAAGATTCACCAGCTGGGACCGCATTCAGTGAGGGAATTCAAATTATGCTGTTGATATGTATTTAATATACAGTCCTGCAGGGAATCAATGAGGAAGCCAGGAGTTAGGGATTCCCTCGTCGTTACTCATTACTGCGCCGTGTGCGAGGACTGGAGCGCCGCGCGCCGCCATGGGGGAGGAACCACAGGCAGGTTTGGACCATCTGCACCCACTTTGACAGAGGGATGGAAGCCTGTAATGTACTGGCATTATTTTTAAGTTACGAAATCTGACAAAGTACATCACTTTTCTCTCGGAAACAATGGTAAATCCCAAGATATGCTTTTGGAATTGCGAAATTTAAATGTATCTATTTGAAATAGCCACAGACGCATAAGGCATTTCTTTCCAATTAACAAGACCTCTGCACATCTCCCGGACAGACAGACGACGCGGGACAGCACTCTGGAGGGGATTTTACTACGACGTACACTGTGCAGGTGGGACACTTTCAACCAGTTCAGGTCCACATTTTGACACGATGTAAAAAGTCTTCTGGTCATTGAAGACAATTTTTTTTTTTAAAATCCACTGATCTAGGAATAAGCGATTCTTTTTTTTTTTTTTTTTAAGAGACCAATCTCGCGTGACACCAAAAGGTATTTGTGGGACTCGAGTTAAGGAAAAAAAATTCCCAGAGATGAGACCATTCCTGCTAAGAGCAATGGTAACTGTGCACGAAGGAGCAAGCCAAAAATCAGCCATGCCGGCTAGTGCAGCACTACACAAAAAATAAACTATGAATGCAACTTCTAAGAAGATATTTTTTTATATAGCGTCAAAAGTGTGCTAGGCACTTTAGAGTATTAAAGGAAAAATAGTTGACAGTGTCCCATTAACCAAGATGCGGAGTCTGAGGGTACAGAGTTCTGTCTCGAACAGCAAACACTAACAGAAAAGTGACCTTGCACAGTGATTCAATAAAAAGGATGCTCCAACAGACCTGACGAATAAATTCGGCTATCATGGAAAAAGTCCCAGGTCTGTTAACCATGTAACAAGTCGTACGTAGCAAAGCTTTTCTGGAAGTACAAAACACGCTGGAACGCAAAGGAAGCTCTACGAATATGCAGCTACCTTTTAGTAGGTTACTAATTTGCAAAACTTCTAAACTCTTAAAGCCCATAGGACATACTGCAGTACTAAGTAGCGTAGAATTCTATTCCTTCTCTCGAGGTTGCCGTGATTTTGGCACTTTACTACTACTACACAAAAAATTTAGTGCAATCATTTTCCTGAACATGCACGTTCATATCTGGTACAGAATAAAGGGTTATATGGGAGAGAAAACAAAGCAGCATTCCACAATCTCACTCCAAAGGATTCAGAGTTTGACTCTTCGAAAGGAGACCACCACAAGGAGAAGTCAGTTCATGGGACAGACGCTAGGACTTTGAAAAAGGAAATGGAATTTTACCAAAGTACTGCAGAAGACCACTGCATACAGTATACCTGGTCCTGCTGTAAAACATCTTGTAAACAGTTCATAAAATCTTCATCTAAAAGTAAGGCATAAGGCACACCAGACGTGTTCGGGGCACTAAGCAATACTGAAAGCAGTAGCGTTTGAAACCTCTTACTCAGACCAGCACCTTACGTGGAAAGGTACTTTGGTTTACACTTTTTGAGAGCGGCCAACTGCAACTCCGTGAACCACTTCTGTCACACCGAGTCGCTCCCTCGCAAGCAAGGATTACGCTCCATCAAACATTAACAGGACCTTCATTAACACGGGGTAAATACAAGTTTTAAATCCATTCTGCATCAAAACACGTCGGTTTCCCTGTAATAGCTGTGTGCTCCCACCCCACGACGGCTGTTGCACTGTCATCCCGTAGTGTCTGTTACCGATCAGACCCTAAAAGGAAAACACGGACCTCGATTTCTACTTAAGATTCCTGGTTTCTCAGTCAATGGAAAAGATGCAAATGACAGTTCTGCTAGGAATTTAACTACTGTTGGGTTTTTAACCACAAAGTTCACCAATTTTGTAAGCGTCAAAAAATGACAAGCAAGGAAACAAAACGTGTTTTAAATGAAGAGATGCAAAGAAGCACAAGATTGTCCATTTCAGAAACCTCTCCTGTATGCATCGCACCTATCGGACTGAAGTTCATTCTTACACCACTACTTCCATATTACATTAAATGCAAATTACTGTAATGTTTTGTGATTGTTATAGTGTTAATCGATGTTTTGAAACTGCCTTGAAAACAATCCAAGTCAGATCCAGCTAAATACTTTTCCATAAAAATTTCTTTATAATTCATTTAAACGAAGTATCTTAATACGTAGAAGAATATCTGGAATTTTTCTATTTAGTACAAATTCTGCAATAATAAATCTGTAGTTGCCATTTATTAGTCGACTCATAGGCATTAGGCATGAAAAGTATGGTGTCCCTACACGTTAGAACCTATCAACCCTAGTTCCTTTTACAGGCTCTACCACCACAAGACATTACAGAGTAACAAAGCTCACAAAGTACTTAAATAAAGTGTCTATGTTTAATTTCTGCTAAGTACTTGAAAGGGTAAATTCAGGGAAGAAATAGCTAAAAACTGCCCCACACTGGGCTTTTCAAAATTAAAATTAAAAAAATTAAAATAAATAGGATTTAAACTGACTATTTATGTATTATGACTGGAATTCCAATGATCTATCCATGATAGATCAGCAAAACTACACCTTTATATGTAGCAAATTTTAATATATTTAAATAACTTAAAATGGGAATACTGAAGAAGTCCATTGACCAGATGATCGGGGGTTAAAACACAAAACACAAATGAGGATGGGAGACATGTGAAAGCAATCCTTGCTCTTAGTGTCAACTAAGCAATGTGTTATGGCAGTCTTCCTTATCGACATGACACAGTGTTGTGGAGATAAATCAGAGGCAGCGAGAAAAAATGTGTTCGATTTTTCCATTCCTTCAGTTCAAAGTATCACTTGGCATCCAGGCGCAACCAATGCAATCCCTGCCGGGTGTAACGCACTAGGTCTGTCATGATGCTTGAATTAAAAATCAGAGGGCCCATAACTTTATCCAGTTCAGCAAAGAACTCTAGAACAACAGAAACACAAGTTAAACTAGGCACATATTTTTATATGGGAAATATTACACCCAAACTCCCCATCTTTTCAGCATGAATCTTTCAGATTAAGATAGAAGAAAAAGATGGATGGAAGAACAAAAATAATGGAAAACGGTCCTTTCTAATCAATTTCTTTACTCGTTTGCAGACTGGTTGATAAGAATAATTAGAGTACGGTTAAACTATTGTAAAACTTCCTAGGCCTTCCCCCTCAAATGTGTATTTCACTAAAGAATTTCAGAAATGGAAATCTACAGAGTTCCTCTTCCTACAGCTAACATTTTATGACAAATGCAACAAAGATTTTTTTTTTTTTTTTTTTGTCCCAACACATAGCGGGTAGGAAACATTAAATCTCCAACACCACCCTGACCACCAGGACACCCAGCTGGGGTACCACTGTAGCCGGAGGTATCACTTCCCATCTTACTTTGGCAGAGGCCCTGGGTAAGCATCCCATCCACCATTAACTGCAACTCCAAGACTCAAAGCCCATGAGCATTTCAGCACACCCTGGTACATCCAAGGGTACAACCCACCCGTGCCAGCCCTTACCTTTCTGTTCTTTAGACAGCTGTTCGGCTTGGTCCCAAATTTCAGTGGCATAGAGGAAGTTGGACGTAACTTGGACATAGCTGGCCGCCATCTGATGGATCCTCTGGGGGATCGTCACCGAAGACCCGCTCCCTGAAGGGTTGGCTGCCCCGGAAGAGTAATTTCCTGAATTCCCTGGAGACAGCTTTGGAGAGACTGGAGACGGCATACCGACAGGCTTGCTGCTTATCCAGAGAAAAGTATTACATTGTAAAATGCAAATACAGGTACTTCGGTCACATCATGCTGTAAGATTAATGCTCTCTAAGACCTCTCTTCCCATATCTCAGAGCGCAAGACACTAAAGCACTCCCACTTTACGCATCAAGAAGTCAGGATTTGCCCTACAACAAGTGACACGCGTGAGCTGGTAACAACTGCTGAGGATCCTCCAACTCTTATGTTTTAGCTTCACAGCCAAAACCTAACCACCAAACCCCCTTGCCTTTTAATTCAATAAAAATCTTAAATTCATCATTTAAATAAATTGAATCTTAAAAAATAATAATGAAACTATTACAATTACATGATAACTATTCTGCCATATTACACTTTCAGATAACACGATGCCAATCTGAAATGTCCTCCTAAAACTCAGAATAATCTCTCAAAGCTCCATTGTTAGGTTTTAAAGAATAGAAGTAAAATGCTGTACTATGGAACAGACTACCCTGAAGCTACTTGTAGCTGCCTGGGCTTGCAGCATTAATAAAGCTATTGTTTTGAGCAGAAAAGCATTAAGTCATAGTATCATTTAGGTTGGAGAAGACCTTTAAGGTCATCGAGTCCAACCATTAACCCAACACTGCCAAGTCCACCATGTCTACCTGCCTTTTAAACACCTCCAGGGACAAATAAAACAAGAAAACTCACTGAGACAAGTGACTTGTGTGTTAGTGCAACAGGGAGTCTCCTGACAGACTCTCTGCTGAGCACTAGCACAAGCAGCAGTTTTCCAAACCTTTTATTACGCAAACAACTGGGTCAAAATCTACACCCCTAGAAGAACCACCCCAAGACTTCAAACAGTAAAAAGCTATTTTTTGAGCACCTCAGGCAATCAGGTTACAAAGAAAACTAGCTGTAAACTGAGAAATACAGGTAACAGCTTTTACTACTTACCTTCCCATACCAGGTGATGGTGCTTGAGAATTATTATAGGAATTCTGTTTGGGGAAAAAATAAATCTGTCACCCGATTTGTTTATACTTTACCTAGTTATTATTTATCTGGTTATTTAATTGGTTATTTTTAACCAAATTATTTCTTGTTATTTTTCTTTTAAACGATAACCAACATTCTGAATGACATCACAGTAAATTCAAATTTGGGAAAATATCCTTTTTTACTGATGCCTAAGACACAAATTAAGGGATTATTTTAGCAACACAAAGAAGGCCACTAAATATATATAGGATTGGAGCAGTCCTCTGTTCTAAGCATTGGACCCTATTGCCACTTATGAGAACATTTTGAGAACTGTTTCCTCTCAGCATTGATAGCAGGAAGTTTCAGAGAAACCCAATGACATTAGTTACCTATCCCCAAGCCTTCCTGTGAAAAATCTCAGTCTTACGGACTGAGTAACATTACAGAAGTATCATAACTGCTTTTCTCATCTGCAACATCTTGATTCAAATACATTAATTCAAAGGATGTGTCTCTTGGTATCCTTTACCAAGGACAGCACTTAAATCAGATGCAGAAGAACTGAGTTAAATTCATGTGGTGGACTAAGAAAAAAAAAAAAAAAAATAATCAAACATCCCACTGCAAACAACAAAACCTCAGAAAGACCAGTTCGGTTTTCAAGGAGAAGTTGGCTCCGGTGCCAGCTTTTGCGAAAGCTAAACAGCTGCAGCCTGTGAAATACAGCCCCACATCCTGAATTCCCCCTAAGCTTAAACATGAAAGTGAAATTTCAGTTTGTTGTATCTGCAGCAAGAAAAACAAAGCCTACTAAATTTATTAAAGACAACAAAAGCTAGATCAAATTGTTAAGAGAGCCATCATGCTGGGAGCAGTATGGTTAAGACAGCCATGCTGTCTCTTCCCAGCTTTAAATTACTTTAATATACTTTCGAGGTCCAGTTCTAAATAGGGTATATTCCAGGTTCACATGCAGCAGTATGAAAATTGGCTTCAGGAATTTAAAGTGATGTAGAGCTTTAACTTGATTAGGTTCTAATATTCTAAGAAAATACTGCAATTACCTTCAGATGTTCAGTCAGAGTTTTAGAATATTTCAATGCACTTTCCTTTTTCAGTTTGAAAAGCCTTAGGTATAGTAGAGATTGACACCGAAGACTGACCAAAGAGAGAATAACAAAACATTTACAGTTAAAGTCAAGTTAATCACAACTGAATGAAGTTCAAAAATCTCCTAGCTGTGTTTTTAAAGCTTTCTCTGCAAACTCCCAAGTTGTCGGTCTATCAAAAAAATCCATAAGCACCTTTACAAGGAAACAAAAGCATAGCTTTGTGTGCTTTAAGCTGAAATTCTGATTTTCAGTGATGTTGCTGGTATAACCCGTTTCCAGTTCTTGGCTTAGGAGATGACACTGAGCTACTTCGTAGACAAGGGCATCATTGATTTTTTGCTCGCGTCACGATATTCTGAGTCCAACGCGTTCTGCTGTGGCCTCCCCTTTCTTTTCCACCTGACACCACCTGGTTCTGGTCCTTACACCTGCTGGGGCTGTTCCATTGATCTAGGAGGCCAGTGACAATTCTTCACAGCCAGACCAAATTAGGACTTATCCCTGGATGAGTACATAGGAAGGACCCCCATCCCTTCTGTGGTTACTCCACACAAATCTACTAATTTCCTTAATATTTCAAAGACTTGGCCCTTGTCAACATCCTCTCTGCCCCAATTTACAGTAACCAGATATACAGTGTTAATCTTTACACGCAGCCAAGTGGAAATCTCATACAGTTGGTTCAGCATCACCTGACAACTCAGTGTGATACAGCATTTCATACAGATAAAACATTTGAAATTAATCAATGCATTGTATTAAGTTCCGAACAGACATACCAAAGCACTGCTAGCCTTTTATCTGCAGCCGTAGCATCCGGTGCCAAGTAATTCTTCAGTTTCATAGTGTATCTAGAAACAAAGACATCAAGTAAACTATAAAATGAAGATTACAGTATCATTTATCAATCATAAAACACTTATACTCTTACAAATTTCTAGTTTCAACTCTCTTCACCATTTCAAGAACCTCTCTCAGACCCAAACAAAATGCTGACTAGGCAGTAATTGGAGTAATTTTGCTTCTTGCGTTATACATTGTAGAGAGACGTCAAGAGCCTTAGCAGAAAGGATCTTAACCGTTTTTTAAACACTTTAAGCTACAGCAACTGGAACAAACTGGTGAGTGATCCAGTTTTACTGGAGAATAAGAGGTTTCAAAAGTTGGCAGCAAAACTTTAGTAAATCTAAAAGAAAGCTCCGATTTCCAGACCTCTTCCCCACCCACCTGACCTTTGTATGTGCTTTGCAATGCTTACTTGATTAATTCCACAGTTTCTGAATACATAGGGAACGGGGACTTGGATTCCTGAGCATTTTTCTCCAATGCATTCCCACACTCAATGAATGACACCACAGCATCTAGGTAGTACACAGCCTTCTCAAACCTGTCAGACTGGGGAGAGCGGAGAAAATTTTTAAGGACAAAAAACCAGAGAGGAAGTACAAGAAAGCTCCAGTACAAAACGGCAGGAAAATGGCAAAAGCAGTAAACAAACCCCAGTATAGCCCCAGTATAATGTCAAACATTAGATAAGTACTGGAGATTTACTTACCAATGCGTCCGCGTTATGTTTTAACTTCTTTGCTTCTTGTAAATAATGATCAGCTGAGTAAGTCCTGCAACACAGAACACGAGTTTATGGACCCAGCCCCACCCACGCTGCATTTCCTTTTATGACTGACGGTTCTTAATGTCCAATTTGTCTAACGCAGGTTACAGAAGCTACACTATGATAAAACTGTTAAAGTTAACTAGTATGATTAGTTACAGTATGATAAAACTGTTACAAATATTTTAAAATTAGTTCTCTAGTTTCAGGTAATTCTAAACAGTATTTCAAGCAAGTTGGTAAGTAAAGATGACTTGGCTAAATTTACTGCATTTGATAATCAAGCAAACCAAATACTTGACGAGCAATAGGGGCAGGGGAGGGAAAAAACCTCTCAAAATCTGAGGACTGACTAATCCAGCACCTCCAGGACTGGCATTACTGAGGCTGTGAAACATTTAAAAATTGTGATAATAATACAAAATAAACCAAGATACGTTCAGGTGTTAATTGCTTTTGCTTAGCCACCCAAGGCAATCAATGCTAAATGACTTTCACAACCAGATGAGCAGAAGGTCATTCTAAAAGTGTAATAATACAAGACAATATATTAACATATTACCTATAAGTTGATTAAAGTTTGAAATAAATTCCTCCATCCATCCTACCTTACTTAATTTATTTGTATTAAAAGATATTTAAAATCAACACTTTTAACAGTCCACTTACAGGAAATCAATGTCATTACAAAGCAAGAGTTCAGAGTAAAAAGACTATGTACCTACAAAATTAGTTCAATCAGTTCTAGGCCCACAAAATCCGACGTCGTCTCAGTCGTAACCACAAAGTTATCACATCACCGCCCCAAAGCACAATTACTGTTCCTTGGAAGGTGCTCTCATTATGTCTTCCTATACATCAATACACATTCAGATTTTTTTTTTTTAAAGTTTGATCTTATCTCAATTTCTTGGTCCTGTTTTGTCTTGGAATAATTAGAAAATCCCCATAAACTATTTTGTCCTAAGTGATTGATAGTGTACTCTAACCATCTAATTCACTCAACTGTTTGTTTTTTTTTTTTTGTTTGTTTGTTTTTTTTTTTTTTTAAAGGGATAACTATCAGGAGAAAAACACTGCCCAATTTGCTTGCCCACTTCCAAAGAGATCTTAACCAGGAAGTTACTTTTACATTTGGTATAAACATAATTTTATCTATAAAGTGAATTTAAAGAACAACAAATAGAAATGCCTTAAGAGCAAACATTCTGCTGAGATTTGAATTGGTACAAGAGAAACATAAAGTCTGCACAAGACTAAAATATTTGTTTTATTTTCTTCTCAAGATATTTTCTCTGACCCCACAGGATTAAATCCCAATCCCGCTCTTGGGGATCTGTAATTTCAAAAACTGAAGGCTCCTCTCTACTATCAACAACCCCAACTCCTTGACTCTAGAGGACACCAGCTCTGGTGAGGAGAGGCAGACAGGCAGCAGCAGTGCCCTGGTTAAGGTGAAAAGGACCCATCAGCGTTTTAAAAACAGAACAACCCTGAGCTATTTAAGCTTATTGCTGGTCCTTTTACGCTCGGCAGGAACGTACAGGGCAGGCCACGGGACTGAGCTGTCTGCCTGGCCCATGGCACAGGGAAGAACAGCACATCCCCGCAGGAACAACGCACAGCTCTCCGGAGCCTGAGCTTGTACTTAACAGCTTTTCTGAAGCAAACGGACAACGCTTCTCTGCGGGGAGCTGGCTATGCATCAAGATTCACAGAGGGAAAGGCACCTTTTGCCGTTCTTACCTATCATCAAAAACAAGTTTTGCTCTTCTTGACTTTGAACTTTCTGTAGACGGAGCAGAGGCAGGAGGGCAGTTTGATGAATTGTTCAGAATCTTTTCCTGAAAGGAAAATTGTTGCCAAATAATAAATATAAAGAACAGTTAAATCTTCCCTGCCTTCAAGAAAAGCATTTGTGGTACAAATTTCTCCCATGACTTCACTCTTTATATGCAATAAGGTCAGTTTTGCAGCCGCTTTAGCTGCCATTCACTGTAGACAGTAACACAGCTTCCACGAAGCTTTCACCGCATGCTGGTACAGAGAAGAAACAGTAGCTATAACCAAACTTCCTGCTCTCCCACACCAGGAGATCTCCTTTAGAAGAGGGAACGCAGTCCAGGCTTTCTACACACCTGGGTCCAGGAAATCCCTCCCCGAATCTCCCATGTCACTGTTTCTAAGTCCTGTTTTTCCACTCTAACAAGGAGGGGATGAATATTTTTACAATTTCTCATTTCTCTACTGAATGCCTTTGCCTTGAAAAAAAAAAAAAAAGTATTTCAGGAAGATAAGAATCATCTTCAAGCAGAAAAGTTAGCTGTCTTCACACATACTGTCCTTGCTCCCCTAAATTATACAAGGCTCAACATGACACTTCAGGGTTAAGACCGGACACTAGAAACTTTCTGTGAATAGTAAGTTAATGAATTTTTAGTAACTAAGCTGTATAAGACAATTCCCCAGGTTCATATGTGTTTTCCTCTCTCTTCATTTACCATGACCAAAGGTCATCTATATAGATGTATTTCATAACCTACATTTACCAGATTATCAGTAATCAGAAGGATCCTGAGTCGCAAGGCACCAGATTTGCAGAGCAATGTACTATCTACCATTATAAGGTAGGCACAATAACAACAGATGCAGGGAAACACAGGAAGACTACATACAACTTTAAGAAAGGCATGACTAAGCATATCTGAAGTATAAAACAATAAACATCTCACAAATTAACTGCTGGCTTAGGAACATTGCTATGCTGACGAATAAAGAAAGGGCAGAGCCCCAGTCTGTGAGGTAAACGCAGTGCCTACAGCTCCTGGAAGTGCCTTACGCAGCCGTGACACGCCGCCCTGCCAGCCTTCCACAGCTCAGGGTACTGGCGCGTGAAGTTACGCAGCGCATCTCCCCGCGCAGAGATTCACCAACTCCACCCTGATGACTAAGTTACTTTCTGCCATTGCTGATGTCTGTTTGCTGCTTTCCTCCTCCCCAAAGCAATGATCCTTCCTGAACATTTTTAGACTTTGCTTCTAAGCTTTTCAGAGACTGCATATCCAACAACTGAGGCTTAGCAATTGCTTAAACTTGGGGAGCCTCCACAGCCTGTGGGATGCTTTGGGGCTTTGAAGCCCCCCACACCAGCACCTGCAGCATCCGCCAGAGCAGCAAAGACTGAATATGCTCAATGCAAACTTGAACATAGGAAGTTCCACCTAAACAGGAGAAGGAACTTCCTTACTTTGAGGGTGGCAGGGCCCTGGCGAGCCCAGAGAGGTGGTGGAGTTTCCGTCTCTGGAGAGACTCCAAACCCGCCTGGACGCATTCCTGTGCCACCTGCTCTGGGTGACCCTGCTCTGGCAGGGGGTTGGACTGGATGATCTCCAGAGGTCCCTGCCAACCCCTGCCAGTCTGCGATTCTGTAACTGACCATACAACAGAAACTGCTCATCACAGCTATTCAACAACACGCTCTCAGATGCCCTCACAGGCTAATTTCTGTCCAGTAACACACATTTATATACTGATGAAAAAGCACGTTTCAATTGAGTGGCCTAAGAGTATCGTCTGCCTATATTTTTTAATGCTACCATCTAAATATCTTCCTAACCTAAACCTCTTTAAAAACATTTTCTGCACCATCTTTATAACCATGTTTTCTCTACTCCAACCACAGAAAGCACTGTAGATCCCCAAGCTGGACTTAATACAACCTTTCTGGGGTCCCACAGTGTCGGAAAACGGGAGCTATAGCTTCGCATCCTAGTGCTGAGCACAGACTGAGCTCCTGCTCTCCTTAAAAAAATCAGGGCAGGATCTGTATCTGCTCTGATGAGACAAGAGTAACCTCATTGTTCCATTTATGTTGTATAAACTGCTTTCTAGTGGTATTTCCTGTTAACAAATTAAAAAATAAATAAGCAGCATCTGTAATCAAAAGACTACTAAACACATTTCACTAATTAATGCAAGAATTTGGTAGGAATAAGCATTAGTATTCCACAATCTCTCCCAAATTATTTTCTAATTTATAGACTTCCAAGGCACTTAAGCACTACGACATAAACAATGTTTATCTGAAACTAATTACGTTTTAACTTGAACTGCAAATTACTGTTCAGATCACACTAAGCGCATCAAACTGCAAAGCAAAGGAAGAGGCTGGAGGCATTTACAGAATAAGCCCTTTACCTTGGGCTCTTTAGTGCTGCCAGAACCTTTCCCCTCTGTCTTCTTTTGTTTAGAAGATGAGCTGCTTTTACTGCCACCGCCGCTCTCCTTGCTGAGGTTACTGCTGGACTTTAAGGATGACGACTGACTGACCGTCCTCTTCCGCGACCCGTGTTCTTGCTTCGAATCTTTCTGCAGGACCGGGGCAGCAGGAGACGGCAGTAAATCCTTCTCTTTAACAGCACTTGGCTTTGAAGACCTGGATAAAATGAACAAATCGAGGTTTTGGGTTTTTTCCTTACAAAAAAACAAATGAAAAACCAAAAACAAAAGCCCCAAATACAACACAAACAAACCCCAAAACTTTTTATTTTAAACTAAAAAAAACCCCATTTTTAAAGAATGAAGATTTCTGTTGTTAGACCTAGCAAACCAGGTATGGAGAAAAAGAAAGAGAATAATCATCTAATTTCTGTGAAGCCAGATTGAACTCGTTTTCACCATCTTATTTGTTCTGACCTGAAAACATAGCAGACAAGTTCTAACCATAAAACCACATCCCTACAACAGCTCTTAAAAAAAAACACTCTAACCACTTACAGCGTAAGAAATCAATGCCAATGTCAGCGCCAGCCTGTCTGTGGCAGACTGCTCAGCCCAACAGCTCAAAAAACGATGGTCCAGATAAATGTTTTACGGAACCCAGGAAACTGGAAAGTTTCTCCACGCAGCCTTTCAGTACCTTGGCTGCTGAGGGCTACTGTTGGCTATTCTTCGCTTCCCATAATAATTATTTCTACTAGATTATTTTTATAAAATCATAGTTGCATTTAATTAAACAGCCTTCAGATAACTGCACTGGCAGTCAAGCAAAGATCAGAAATAATAGGTAAAAAAGCATTATCGAGCTAGAAATGCATCTGTTCAGGCTACATCTGTTTCCTAACAAATAGTAAGGCGCTCTAATTCCGAATGGGCAAACAAGATTTCTCACATCTGATGTGCTGCAGCTCCTCACATATTTGTAATTTGGCAATTACTCACTATACAGAAATATTTTCCGTGACATAATTACACCAGCTTTCAGTTGCATGATCTAAAATAGCAGAGTTTTAAAAGGCAGTGGAAAAAACCTTACTGTTTCCTGTGGATTAACACTGACCAAGAAATAAATCAAATAAAAGCATAACAGCTATTACAAAAAGCACGTAAAATTACAGAAATAACATACAAGTAAAAGAGTATTAAACAACATTACTGATTTGCTAATTCTGTATTACTTTGCTTTTGTGTCACTCACACTTTTCTTTAGCTAATCTATGAAGCAAATGTGAGGCTAAATCCATGGATCCAAATTTCAATGCCATCAGCTTCCCAGACAATGCCAGTTAAGTCATTTACTCTCAGTTTACAAGCTCACTAAATGGAGAATTACCAGACTGAGTTAAATTTAAAAGCACCGATTTTGCAAGATCAAAAAGCTAGATGCATAGCTGATTTCTAAAACAAACCAAATCCCCGCTGTAACATTAGAGAAAAACCAGGACGCATATATTCCATAATACACCAGCCCTGCACATGAGGGGTTACCTGACTTCTATTATGTACAACAATACAATCCTTGTTTGTACTGCTTTTGGCCAACTACTAGTAGAAATTCTGAAATAAGTCTGTCTGAAGGGTAAGGAGCAATGAAATTTAATTTTACCCACCAATTAATAACGAGGGAACACTTTGGGGACGGGACGGGGAGGAGAAGAGGGGGAAAGACAGGCACCCATCTTCTCCTTGCTCACCCTGAGCCTCCAACATTGAAAACACAGCCAAGATACTCACTCCCTACTGCTAGAAGTCTTGTGTCCTGATGGAGCTTTTTCTTCCAGTTTCGTTTTCTTGCTTTCACTGGCTCTGTTTTCATCCTCATTCTGAATAAAGCAAACGAGAAATACATCCAGGCAAACGTCCACATTTACAGCTTCACTGAGAGTGGCAACGTTTCACATTAAGAGACTTGATTTAGCAGGTATTTTGCAGTGTACAGAATAAGACACGTACAGACCACAAAAATATCCCTGCAGCATCTTGTCCACACCAAATATTCGACCAGACCCTGATATTGGAACATAATGAAAAACAAAGTCTGACTTCTAAATTACCAACCTGCATAAAAGAAGTAGCAGTTAAGTCATTCATTTTAGCACAAACAAATTATCACCATGAAATACCAGAAAAATTTGCTGAAGGCTTCACTAAAAAGATCAAGAGACAGATTTTATGTTGTGGAGCCTAACAGGTGTCTTGTGAATGTCAGAAAAAGGTAAAAATCTTGTAGTCTATTAAAGTAAACTCAGAGATTTTTATATAAATTTAATCCCAAAGTCAAAGGGCCTTGAAGGTAAATGTCTAAGCTGTCTTCAGCAAGCACTGCAACTACTAATACAGTGAATTAAAATGGAAAATAGGGCCTCACAGACAAAGTCATCTGGTAACATAACCCAGATTCAAACCCAAAAGGTTTCATTTTTGTCATACCAATGCTGCAACCCTGAGCCTTATCACCAAGGAAGCACCTGAGCAAGTAACGTGTAGAAATCAAGTCGTGACAGGTACAGAGCACTCCCAAACCTAAAAACCGGAGGGGTGGGGGAAAGGGTGGGTTTTCTTTCGTTGCCTCAAACAGGCTGGCATCGTCCCTGGTACATACGAGGGTAATCTGAGGACTCAAACCAATTAACAACCAAACTATTTGCTGGGAAAAAGCCTAAATTTAATTGGTCTTCCCAAAGCCTTCTGGTTTAGATATAAGAGCACAGACCTTTAATGCTATAGCTCCAAATGTGGACTGAAAGGTGTCACTGGTCAAAGAAATAAAAGTCAGTGTATTCAGAGCCACGGGAACCTGCGAGGGCACTCTCATGAACATTAGGAATTATTTAGTAATTCTTGCAAAAACTAATTAGTCACTGGTCAGAGTTATTCCAATTTTACAAAAAAAGAAAAAAACCCTCATACCTTTTAATTTTATTTCCTTATCCAGAGTAAAGAGGAATCTTAGTTAAGAACAGTACAGGAGAAACTCCTGTTTGCAGTTACACATCAAGTCTCCTAGACAACACTAATTTCAGAAAGTGACCAAGTTTACTTAGTTGCTCAGTAGGAAAACTGGTTTAACTGAAATGATCTATCTCCTCGAGAGAGTCAATGACTCTCCAGATGATATAATATAACCCTTTGATTCCACACGTCAACAAAGTCTTACAACCACTGCCAAATCCCTGTCAAAATGAAATTTTCAGGATGAAATCCAGAGTAGCATGGCAATTTTTGAATCCCTGAACCAAGGTCGCAGTCAAAACTTGATCGAAACCAGAAATTTATAGAAACTCAATGGATCACCAAGTCCATCGTACAGTCACAGGTTTGCTCTGTACACAGACTCTTTATGTCCTCAGGTTTCTAAAAGCAGTTTAAAATTACACTACCAACTACCTACCATTCCCCCATCCATGAGTATTATTTCTATTCAGCTCCCCCATTGATTCCTGTCCATTTTACCGCCCCCAGGCATTCCTGCTTTTTATCTACAGTTGAAAAGTTGAAATGCTTTTTTGGAAAAGATTAACTATCATTATGGAGACATCCCTCTGCTCCCAGTAAAGCAGCACACCTGGATTATGGTTTCTGTTGCTGTCATGCCCCAGGCTCTTTTTTGCCCCATCCCTTGTCCTGGCAATACGAAACTGCATCATCCACTGGTTCGAGGAGCTGATCCAGCTGAAAACTGCCCTTATTTATTTTTATTTTTTGGCCAGGTGCAACAGGGGCTGGTGCCAATGGGGTGGAGGCACAAGACGGGGGGGATGCCCAGTGCTGGGAGGTCCGGAAGCTGCGGTACCTCCATGAGCTCTAGCTACAGTGCCAACACTCCCACAGGCGCTACCTTCTCCCTTCCCCGCTTCAAAAGAAAATCCCAGCAGTCTCTACTCTAACAGCACAGGGACGATCAACGTATTCTACCCAAACCAGCTAGCCAAAGTCATCCCCAAAATCACTCAAAGTCACTCCATTGAGGTACGGCCTGGGCTGCTGGGCCACGTGCTTGACACCAGCAGGCCAAGATAACAGGAAAATCTCCATCTAAAAATCATCACCTGCTTATGTTTCCTTTTGCCTTTTGTAGCACTTTTGTCAGATGGCTGCTTCTGGGATTCTCTTGTGTGCTTCTCTGGCACATTTTTCTTTTCCACTTTGGGTGCGTCAGCATCCTTGTAAGGCTTCCCTGGTATTCGTGATAAGAGGCTCAGGTCAATCTTCACAATAAGTGGGTACCTTTCATCAGGATCACTGAGTGGTGAAAGAAGCTCTTTCTCTTCCATAGGAGAGAACATTCTTTGCCGAAAAAAGCTGTCATCCTCCTCCATGGAAGATTTAACAGGAGTCCTATTGCTCTCAGAGTATTTGGGTGTTTGCGATGAAGGAGGCAGGCTCTCATTTTCATCTGAATCAGAGGATGAGGTATCTGTTTCTATGAATTCCCTGGATTTCTGGGCAGATTTGCTTGAAGCCTTATATTTCTTTTTCTCTGTTGTAGGCCTAGGGGAAGATTTGGGCTCTTTCTTTATATTGGGTTTCCTGGAGCCTTTTGTGGCTGCCTTATGCCTGTTTGAAGGTATGTTTGTTGCCATGTCTACTGGGGTTTCACTTTCTATTTTAAGACCTCCTCTTGGCTCTTCAACAGACGTCTTTTCTGCTTTCTTGGGCTGCTTTTTACCTACAGTCCTCCTCTGTGTTGAGCTGTCACTCTGGGCAGGCGATTTCTGCCTGCCGCGACTGCTTTCCGAGCCCTTTTGGGTGGGTTTGGAATCTCGCCCTGGTGTAGAAGAAATCAAATCCTTGGATCCGCTTTGATCAGCATATCCGCTCCCTGTCCCCTGATCCCGTCCCTCTTTTTTGTAGCCTTGGGAAGATGGGATATTGCTGTCCACAGAAGAAGCTGGTGACACTTTATGTGAATTAACTTTGTTCAACCAGTTATCCAGTTGCCATTTGTTTGTTGGTGGTGGCTCTGGCTAAAAACAAATAAAAAACCCAGCGTTAGATAAAATATTTCATATTTCTTCCAAGAGGTACATGAAAAAAACTGAGATAAATAACAAGTGAAATAGGTTGACAAATAACAGTGGTGATGACAAATCATAGAATTATGGAATGGTTTGGGTTGGAAGGGATCTTCAAGCCCACCCAGTGCCATCCCCTGCCCTGGGCAGGGACACCTCCCACCACACCAGGTTGCTCCAAGCCCCCTCCAACCTGGCCTTGAACCCCTCCAGGGATGGGGCAGCCACAGCTTCTCTGGGCAACCTGGGCCAGGGGCTCACCGCCCTCACAGCCAACAATTTCTTCCTAATCTCTAACCTAAATCTCCCCTCTTTCAATTTAAAACTGAAAATAATACCAGCTCTCGTCTTCCGTTCCTCTGGAGCAGCTGTTATCAACAGGCAATACTCGCTGCCAGAGCTTTCCTGACTAAAAGCCCACAGGTTTAAGCTACTGTTACTATATCTAATTTCTGCACTCCAACAGGTAACTGGTGGTAAAAATCACCTCAAAGTCCAATGTCAAATGTGTGCTTATATAAAGAATTGTTACTATATCCAATTACAGGTACTTCAGCAGAAGAATATTCCATCTTGAAAGTGATCCCACCTTTGTCAGTCTAACTTTTTTAACAGTTGGAGAATTTATTAAGATTTTTCTGCTTCTAAAACTCAGGATTAATGCCAAGCTAACAAAGACAGCCCAAATACATGTCAAATCCTACCTCGGGGGATGCGCTCTGTGATGGTTCATTAGCTTCACTGTCACTGGAACTGCTTTCACTTTCAGAGTCAGATCCTGAACTGCTTTCAGATCCGCTATGGCTGCTCGAGTCATCCCTTGAATTATCTGCTCCTTCGCTGTTATGCTGCGAAGGTTCAGAATTACTGAAAACAAAAATGAGGAAAAATAAACAAACACTACCCAAGGCACAAATATATCCTAGTAGTCCTTTCATTGGAAAGACTTAAATGCCATATTTTAATTAACATTTACTAGAACATTCAACATAACTGAACACAGTTCGCCCTGATTGTTTTTTTTCCCCCCCTTCCCAAAGTGGTTACAATAATTTGCCGGTTATACACTATTTAATCACTGATTGAATTCTAATCGCCTTTTGCTTTAACCCAAGACAAAAAGACAAACATGTATTTTAGAAATGAGATCAAGCCAAGAGTGCTGACTGGACAGAATATCACCGCTCTACTCTCTATGCTGCAATCTTCCAGGAATGCCTACCTTCCAGGTGTGCTCCTTGGCACGGTCTTATCGCAGTCCTGCAATTAAGAAAAACAGCATGAAACTTCTAGAAGTTATTTTAGGATTGGATATATAATTAAATTGCAAAGCATCAACTTAGAGCCTTTACATTTTTTAAATTATTTAGCCTGAATAGCATCTTAATTCAGTACTTGCAGCAGTTTAAATTTGTCTGCATTTTCCTTATACAGAAAGGAAAATAAATCAGAGTTTCCTCCAAGTTTTCACCAAAACCTAGTAGTTCTGTCCTACGTATTCTGACTACAGTTCTACAAGTTCCTAGTTCCACCGCTCACTGTGTTTCCGTCTTTTTGAATCAGATGATTCAACATTTTACAATGCTATTCCTGAGATGCCCAGAGTACTAGGAGTTAACCAATTAAATATACTATCCTCAAAGTTTGCCACATGAAGCAAATAAAGTACTGGAACTGGGAACGGGAAGAAAAGAAACAAAGAGGAGTGTAGATTACTACTGGGTAGCACGGACCCTGCAGGTATTTTTAATTTAGCAAGCTAAATGCCATTTCTGGCAGAAGCTGCACAAAGTTAGCATTGACAAAAAGGAAAAAAGAGACTTTATGATAAAAATGAAGGTGTTGCTATACTCCCAGTTATGCTATACTCACAGATGATAACCCCTTATCACCCCAAACACCGTCCTATGCTACTAACGTGCAGAGATGTTCATACCAAGTGCTCTTTAGCTGGAGTGGCAGAACATGAAGGGTTCTATTTTTGAACAGTGGGCCATTACCTATGTTTTAAAATACACTATTGCCATTTTATGTTCAGAGAAAACAAGATTTTCTAGATAAAAGCGTACTGTTTCAACACAAGAGATAATTTTCCCCAAATTTACATTTAGGTAAATTTACATTTACCTGAAGTTCGTCTAAAAACATGCCATTTGATTTTTGTTTCTAGATCATAAACCTCCTCTTACGCTGCTCAGTTTGCGGTGAGAACTTTGAACGCTGTCGCGGTACTGAACTGTGAGCGCGTTTGTTACATTTTTCTGAAATTGATGTAATGAACATACCTGCTCTCCATCGCTGTCTTCACTACTGCTAAGTTTTAAGTCATCTTTCAACATACTAAGTAAGAGGGAGAAAGTGAGACAAGTTTTTCCACGTACTTTAATTACTTTCAAAGCATTCTTCTATATTTCAACATGCTACTGTTTATACTGCAGAATAGGCTGCGTGGGTGAAATCCACAAGATGCCATTCTAACATTTAATGTTTAGGAATGGTGAGTTAAGTCATTCTTTAGAGAAGACTAAGGATTTTAGTACTTTGACTCCTTAGTCCATTCTGTTTAATTTAGAAAGGAAATTTGACACAGTTTACTAATGTGGGAGAAGCTAACATTTATGTTCAACTTCTTATACACAATGGCCAAGAGTACTGTTGTAAATAGAATCAAGAAAGCTAACACTAGTGGCTGTTTCCTGTCTTGTAGCAACAGTGCAACTGTTCTAAGACAGAATTATTTTATTACTATTCAAATGCATAAATATTTATGGTTGTCAGACATACACACGCTATTTCACAATACTGAAAATATGCAAACAAACTGGAAACATATAGCAGGGTACAGGGCTTTTGTGCTTATTGAAAAACACCTTTGATTACAAAAATAAAACATCTTACTCTGTCTGGTTCGATTCACATCTGGAGAAAGAAAATGAGAAAGGATTAAAAGTCTAATAATTCTGCATTTCACAGTATAGCTGTTCTACTGATGATCTGAAAAGATACACCAGCCTCTAGGATCTAGTTCCTGAAATACTTTTCATTGCTAACCTTTTCCAAAAGACACATTTATCTCCTTTTTTATGTTTTTTGACCAGATCACAATCACTTTTTAAAAAAAATTATTTAAAACTGTATTGTCACAGTAAACCTCCTGTGCATCCCAGTTCAACGCACGTCCAATGCTACCTCTTGTTCTTAGAAGTGCTCACATTCCCCAGCTTTGGAAATAGCTCAGCTCCATCCTAGCAGTCTACGCTGCTGTCACGAGAGCAAAGCCCAATTGGAACCTCTGTTCCTACCACTTGTTCAGCTGGCTCCATATGAGCATCTTCTGAAACTACACATTTTTGTGAAACTGACTGTAAGTCTAAAACAATTGAGGGGGTTTTCTTTTTGTTCTATTCCCTTCCCGTAGGACTTGTGCTTTTTTAATCCTGCTAAGACTGTAACATGTGCACAGACAAACAGAAGAACTAGACTTCGTTTTGTGATTGTATCATAATAAGTGTTGACTTCGAATACCAAGTTTTCAGAATCTACAACCACTTTCATTCATTAAACATACTATCAGCTGGTAAACATTTATTTTCGTGGACATATTTGTTTGGAAACAATCTTTTAACAGCATGTAATTGATTTTCAGGTATGAGAAAGGTGGGCTACAGCCATCTAGAATATTCCAGTTGCTTTTTATTGTTTCTTCCACTTGCATGATCAATAAAGTAAAATACTGGGTCTGTGTCTATAACTAATAGAAAAGTTTGCTGGTCAGTTAAGAGACTGGACAGAACAAATTTAATTAGATGCCAAACATAATTTGCCATCCCCTATTTGAGCATCCCCTACCTCCTTTACTATTCTGACAGCTCTTGGTTGGCAAGTCCCAACCCATCTTGCCCATTCTTATATGCTGACACCTTTCTGGTTCACAAGCCGATTCCAACACCCAAACCCTTGGACATCTCTCCTGACAACTGACAAGAAAACAGGGGAACGGAAAGGTGGCACAGTGCATTTGATATTCACTCCAATGCATCATATTTGCTCTACTCTGCTTAAAAATTATCCCCTTTTTTTGCCAGTGAAGGAGAAGTGTGCTAAAGAGTCTGTGCAAGAACTGACACATTCTAGTAAAAGAAACGGCTATTTTCCAAGTCTCTTAAAATTCAACTGTTGTTTGAGAAACGTTTTCTCAACAGCCACTTACGATTTGGACTGATGACCATTGGATGTTTTCGATGAAGGATTGTATCGTTCTAGAAGAAGAAGGGGGAAAAAAAAAAAAGCACAGCTGAAAACTCAGCCAGCAAAATAAGTCACTCCCAGGTTGCCAGAAGTACAGTCTTAGCTAAGAGAAAGTACTAACTACCTAACACCAGCTACAATCTCCCACAGACTGGAGTGGGTGTAGAGACAAAATAATAAATACAGAAAATAATTTAATCAAGAACATCTAGAAAAATTATTTAAATCACTGCTGTCTAAACTGCTTAATTGGTTATTAATGGTGTGAAAAACTGAATGTGTCTTTTGCTTCTATCAAGATTAATCTATTGCCTTCCACATGCAGGAGACAGGATATAAATCAGCCTGTCAGGCTCTGACTTATTTCAGCATCCCTACATAGCTTTTCAGCGGATGGGCGGATCTTTAGATCTGGAAATCTAACTCAGAAACCAATTCTTGCAATAGGAATACATACTGATGTAATCTGCTTTTCACTTTGGAGGCGTTTCCTTCCCTTTTCTTTAATTCTGGCAAATTGTGCAGTTAAACAGAAATAAGAACTGAGGTTGTTAAAAGTTTCCCAGAAAATTCAAACAGGAATTAAAAACTGGTTCTGTGTTTCGACTATCCCTACCTCTCCATTTACACACCTAAAGACCAGTCGCTACTATAATGGAAATCTATAGTTTAGCATTATGGAATTAAGCTTTAATTTGTTGCCTTAATTCCCCACTGTATCAAGCGTTTAGATTAAGCTGCTTGTGAACATCTAAGAACTCCTTTACTATTTAATCTGTTTAATCACTTCAAGAGGGAGCAGAAAGACTTTCGGAAGGTAACAGCACAAATCTAATTCAATTTTCAAGTTCGATATTCAAAACAACAACACAGTTAAAGAGAAATAAAAGCTGCTTTTGTCTAAAATCTGACAATGCACCACAGGACAAGAAATTCAAGGATATTGCTAAGGATATTACTGTATGAGTGCTTGACCAGTTCATTCTCTTGATTTTAAAATGACAAAGTGAAAATGAACAGTGCAATGCCAATGTGCTTTTTCTATTGAAATAGAAACATACGCACCATTTCAGTTTCTAATATGTCCCCCAGCAGGGATTTGGATTTTTTAAAGGGTGTTTTGTTTTAGTACTCAGCTATTTTCAATTAGATCAACCAAGGAGACATTTTTTCAAGAATGAGAAACGTGACAAATTAAAATTAACGTATTTTTTTTTCCTAGAAGATAGTAACAACCTTGCAACTCAGTCATAACTTTCTAGCTCTCAACAAGAAATGTGAAAGAAAATCAAGCAATTGTTTTACAGGCTAAAACTTGAGAAAGTACAGAAAAGCTTAACTTAGGCTCCATGCTATGACCAGTCTGGAAAATCTCATTCTCTAAAAAGCACGACATACCAAGAATACTGAATCACAACAAAAACATTAAACACATCACAGGAAGTTTAATGTACTCACTCTGTTCTCCAGTGCCAAAACTGGACTGTTGAGACTCCTGAGGGAATAAAAGATCACAAGTGGTTTTTTCACTGGGAATTTTAACATATCAAAAAACATGCTGTAATCAAGATATTCTTTCCACTTCAAGGATGGCACCTAACCTCTAAAAAAGGAAAAAAATCTAACAACAAAAGAGAAAGAGTGATTCTGTAGCTGGGCCCCAACTCCTCGATCCAGCCCAGGGAAGGAGTGCTTCAGCCCCCTCTTCCGCAGCCCAGCTCTCCCACTTGCTCAGTTCTCAGGGCCATATGCAGTGATAGCTTAAACTCCAAAATCACTAAGGAACTTCCATAAATCCCATCTCCATGTATGTTTTAGCACGGAAAGGAGGAAGCATTCAGTATATTTTTCTTTATCTTCCTTATACACAGAAAAGCTTGGCTGCTAGTTTTATGTACTAAATGTCTATGTATTATGTACTATATGTCTATGTATTTAGACATAGTAGATTATAAATTCTTNTTTTCATTCAAATTCTTTGCTCTGCATTTTTCAGACACATACAGCATCGTGGTGGACAAGGAATGAGTAGAATAACCTATCAACCAAAAAAATATCTCAGCTGCAAAGGAGCCCAGGGGACAATGAAGCATAAAATCTGAAGAGCTCTGCCCACTCTGCCCAAAGCCCGGCTCGCCCCAGCTCCCCGCCACCCCTGGCAAAGGCAGGGGGGCACAGCCGGCAACACTTCGGTCCTCCCCCACCCCGAGACCAGATCTTCATGTAATCACACAATTCATGTGTACAAAACCCAATAAACAATGATAGGGAACTTCCTTTGAGATATAATGAATCTGTAAATCCAGCCTTAAAAGATGAAGCTTTGCAAATTTTAGCCCTTGTATGATCTTCAGTATTCCCATTCCAGAAAACCCAATTCTGACTCCCAAGACATAGTAGATTATAAATTCTTTTGAAACCCTAAAATATAGTTTTAACAAACAAATATGCAGAGGCTACCGAGTTACTGAAAACCTCCTTCTAGACTAGACTGCCATTTTAAAATAGGACCTTCCTGACCTCATTTTAAAACGAGGACAAATGCTGGCCCTATAAATAAAAATTGAAAATACTTGACTCAATTCATAGAGTTATATACACGTTTTACTTAAATGCTCTGGCAATGGCAAACCAGAACTACAATTCAGCAACAAATTCCAGGGTTTTACTGTATACCTGCGAAACTGCCTTCCCAAACAGCCACGTCAGTGACGTACAGCAGTTATATATGCAGCTTACAAAATTTAATTTTTTAAAAACACAAAGGCTTTACACAGCAAAGCACACTTAATATTTCTAATTTCCCTTAACTTTCTATTTCAAAAGTGAAAGCAGTTGCAATGATGCATTGAACAACATTTTGTTGATAGGGACCTTGGTATGGAACCTTCCTTGTAAGATGTTTCAAATCTTTCCTAATTGAAAGAAAGGAAAGGACAATAAAAATAAAATTAACCTGTGTTTGAAGTGCAAAGCAAAGATGGAGAGAAGCCTTGTGACATCAAGAGAAAGCAACAGCTACACTTCCTTCAAAATAAAAACTGATTTTTATCGTTCACATAGGTGTGAGAAGTGCGAGTGTGATTCCCTGACTGCCTTTTTCCAGAGTCAGCTTAGACAAGCTGACAAACCATAAATCAAAAAAGAAGTAAAGATCACCCAGTAATGGAACATCACATCTACAGAGCAACCAGGCTGGTCTGGGCACCAGATGAGGAACCGGCACCCGTCCTCACCAACACTCAAATCACGAATTCTGCAGAAAGCACCTGCCCAATCACTTGCTTCATTCAACTTCCTATTTCTAAGGCATAGTGCAGTCTGTCCGTTAAGTGCACTTTAACGAGGTGTTATGTATGAATGTGCAACTTTTTCCAACACCCTTGCCATCTATTTTGCCTTTGAATACACATTTCTTTCAGAAACTCAGAGATCAAAAAAAAAAAAAAGCTATACTTTCAACTCCCAAGTTATGTAGAGCAGTATCTTCTAAAGGTCTACTTCAGAAAGAAGAAATTAAAAACAACTTAAAGGAAGGAAACCCTTTTAACAAAAGTATAATAGACTGCTGCGGTTAGATGCCAAAGACACTTAAGCAGGAAACAAAATCGCAGCTTGTACTCAAATACAGAAAGTGCGGAGAGAAAACCGCTCGCCAGCAGGCCAGAACGGCAGGCGGGACCGGGTTCTCCTCTGGAAGTTACCAGCTTGCCTGGAGTCGCGGCTGTGGGGAATGGGACCCGTTTCCATTTAACGTTCGAAATCTCAGGTCAGATCTGCTTTTTATTTCTCGGAAGAGAGTTTCCTGTATTACAGCAGCTCAAGGGACCTGAGTTCTGGCCTCCTTGGGAGCTCTAGACGCTGAACAAACCTGGAGACAGGATCCACCTCTGCAGACGCCTGGAGGCCCCCGCGCAGGCACGGAAACTGCCAATGCTCTCACGGGGCTTTGAAATGAAAAACTTCCACCCTCTAAGAAACAGCTGGTGTTTTTAATATCTTTTACAAACATGCCAGTATTTTTGAAGTTTTTGAATGCAAGCCCATAGCTTAAAAAAGTTACATAGGATAAAATCATAGAGGGTTAGGTCATCGGATAACATTTTTTATCAAGGCTCAGGAATCTACATTTTTTTCATAGCATCCATAAAAGTTTCCCTGACCTATTTTCATGAAGTTTTATCTTCTGATTCAAAGACTTCCTGATAATTATTAGATATATTTATAGTAAATGCAGAGAGGCCCCAGTCAGGAGTCTGGGTTCCTTCAAGCTACTATCTACACACAGGGAAAATCACCTTATCCCAACACTCTTACAAATAAAATTGACTGGCCCACCAAAGGGAGCTTAATTTTATGTGCACAGGCAAAACATACCAAACTTCTGCACACAAAAGGAATGCTGTGTAACACTGCAGCATACTACTTTAAATAGATAGAGCACAGTATTAAAAACAAGCTTTCCTCGAACTGCTTGATTAAAGTAAACCACTGCTTTGTTTTGTTTTCTGAATTCTGCTCTGGGTCCCGACTGCACAAGCCTATGGCTCGCTAATTCACTGGAATTCTAAGAAGATCCCGCTGCCAAGAATGACAGAGGGGAGAAGGCAGAGGAAATTATAGGCTTTGGATGAAGAGAGAGAAGTTGACAAAGTTCCACGGCCAAGATGCGCAGCCACAAAATAAAAAAGCTGGCGACATGTCAAAAGACTCAGAGCAGCCATAAATGGAATTTTTTTGCAAACTGGGTGAAGAAACACAATCCAGGTCGATAGGTTCAAAAAAACCACAACCTACCTTTTTTGTTCAAATATCAACAAGACTCTGCAATCTTACATAGTTTCTCTCTGCGTCACCAAGACACATATATCTCCGCACACCTTCCTTCTTCCCAAACTGAGTCAAATACCAAGGAAACACAGAAACGAGGTTCTAGCAACCCCACAATCGAGTATGCTGAAAAGTGTGTGAAGGGACACCACCTCCCAAAGGTTCAGGAAGACTTATTCAAAGCAGTGGAATAAGTACCCTTGTTGATGAGGAAAGGCGTGGAATTTCTTGCTTTACTATAAAAAGGTAAGAATTATTTCCAAGTTCACAGTTTTGTGTAACACAGGAAATAAACCCTAGCTAAAGGTAATATAAGCAAGATTAATATTTATCTAGCTCATCATTATAATGTTAAGAAACTAGATAATGACACTTGTTTCTAGATATGCCTTCAAAAGTAAAGCTGCGACCTGTACAGTATGTTCTGTGTTTTCAGCTGACTGGAGAGAAGTGTGCAAGATGCAGAGCGACAGGAAGAGGCAAGGCAGAGGACGATGACAAGAGGACTGTCCCCAGCCCTGGGACATCCCTGCAGAATGAGACCCTGAACTGTTCAACTCGCACCCATCTGCGGGAGGTCTGTGGATGTGCACTTACAGCATGGGACCTGACACTTTGCCCAAAAAAAGGTGATGCTAAAGCATTCACATAAGACAATCTGTTTATAGACAGATTACATTAGAGATCTCTGTGTGAGAAAACCTTCTTAAAATACTCCACTGTCACGTTTTGGGGAGCAATTTGGATCAAACAGGAAATTGGTAACAGCAAGTGGTGCTCTAGAACAGCAGTCTGGTCAGAAAAAGTGGAGTCTTCATTATATGAAGACAATTTTTAAAAGACAAACAGCATAATTTCTTCACTCTGAAGTTATGCCAAATTAGGAGTGGGGTACCCCAATCCATTTCAGAGATATGTTAAGTCTGGAGAAAAATTACATTGTCGAGTTCAATCTTTTACTGGTAATCAGTAGATACAGGAAACAAAACACAAATTCTTGAATGAGTCAGCTATCACAAACTGAACTGTACTTGCTGAAGTTGCTACCCACAGCTATCTCCCCTGCCCATCTCCACCCAGCAGCTTCCAAGATACCACCGACTGCAGAGCTGTGCTCAAGGCAACAACCACCAGTGCCAGTCTGCCCCAAAACCCTGCAGCTGGGGGAGCCAGCAGCCAAGAGCAGGAGGACTCCTTCCTCAGAGCTGTCAGCTCAAGCAGGTCCCCTAGAAACGTGCCCTGTGCTGCCAACAGCGGCAAAGAGCAACTGATTTCTCTTTAGAATTAATAGCTTGCACACTTTAGTAGTTATTAAGTATAGGGGAGGTTTGGAAGAGATCTTTCGGAACAAGAGATATGAAAATTTCTTTAGCAAAACATCTGATTTTAAAACTTTTAATTTTTTGGTAATTGAAAATATAAGATCTAAGAGAACTCTTGATGGAATTATGAAGAAAATTCAGTTTATGCAGAAAACTACATTTGAATTTCTTCGACCTGCCAGTCTCCATTGCTTTGGTAACTGAAAATATAAGATCTAATAGAACTATTAATGGACTTCAGAATTATAAGGAAAATTCAGTTTATGCAGAAAACTTCATTTAAATTTCTTAGTATTTACCAGCCAGTCTCGATTGTTTTGCCAGATGAAGGTAAACACTACACAAAAAGGTGCAAAATGCTTCCTGATGGGGAAAAAGGCTCAATGGCATTTTCAAGCTTCAGAAGTATCCTGAAGAAGGTCTGAATTTATGGAACAAAAATTAAAAAGTAAAAGGAAAGCCATATTATAGACATTGCAGACTGCTGTGTGTGTGTAAACCAGAGGAAAAATGATGACATTCTTCATAAGGTTACTGCTGACAAATGTTGCTGTGAAGCAAGATAAAGAGATACAAAGCACTGAAACAAACCCAGAACTATACAGAATTGAATTTAAAGGAGTTTCAAAATCCTGATCTTTAATAGGAGTTACTCTTTCAACAGCACCCAGTATTTGACTACAGGACTGACCTTTGTTGGAAAAGGAAATTTTGACGGTTCCGTTTTGCATGGTGTATGAATAGCAGTCAGCGGAGGCGGCCAAGAATGGGTCATCTCCTATAACCAGAACAAAAGAGAAAAGCTATTAACAAAATTAACACAAAGATTTCAAGTTACAATCTTGATTCAAAAGGCAACCTGTCTCTCAGTTTTCAGTTCATTGTCCACACTTTGCTAAGCTTTATATTCAAATCTTAATTTCCCAAATGTGTACCAAAGATTTTACAGGTAAACCTAAATCTTAAATTGTTACCCATGAGAAGAGATAGTTAAGACGTAACAACAAGCAGAAAGACATAAATCAGTAAAATTGGTTGGCCTGAACATAAACTGCAGTAGAAGTCAGAGTCCAATCATTTCAGACTATGAAGAGCACATGTAGGATACAGAGGTAGAAAGAAGAATCCTAGGAAAGGGAAGCCTGTAAACTTTGAGGTAAAAGGGGAAAATCAAATGCCTGAAGCTGGAAAAAAGTGCCTTGTGTTGTTCTCTGAGCACCTCCAAGGGCCGTGGAGTACTGAAGGTCAGAGCAAACAGCAAGCCATGGAAATGCTCCAGGGGAATCTGATGATTCTTTTGTAGTGATAGACATAAGACCAGGAGATTGAATAAGGGGTAAAATACTTCAGAAAAGAGCTTAGGTGGAAGAGAAGGGGCAGTTCTACTGTGGGGTAGCAAAAAATTACTATAATCTAAAAAGATATCAACACATAAGGACTGTATTGTATGTAAGGTGGAAGAAATGGGTGACTCTGGTGAGGTCAACAGGGAGGTGGCCCAGAAGAGCAGGAATGCAGTGAGGGTATCCAGCAGGCGATGCGCACACCCAGCAACCCCCAGTGCCCGGCTCTGCTGCCAGTTCTCCCCAGTCTACCTGCGCTAGAGGAGTAATTCAAGAGCCCTCCTGTAAGGACTTGCAGCCAAGGCACTCATCAACTGCAGAGTACTTCCCACCTCCTTCGTAATGTTTGTACGTTCAACAAATAAGAACAAAAGCACAAAGAACTTACTTTGAGAATTTCATCCACACAGCTCACATCACCAGATGCTGATGCCTACAAATCAAAACTCAAGATTAACATCTAAAGCAAATTTTCCTTAAAAGATACCAGGGGCTAGAAACAGTTAAAAAAAACCCCTTCAATCCTTCTCATGATTCATATGGACTTTCTACAGATACAAACACACCTTGCTAATTCTTTTCAGCAACATTTTAATATCAAATAGATCCATATATTTATGGTATGAGTCACTCACATCCAGTTACAAAAAGCAAACACGAGATCTATAAAACTGACACAATAATCTACTTTTCACTTGACAGTTACAGTGATCATAGGCAGCCAGTGATATTAAAAACTTCTAAAGAGGAAGAGAATCATAGCTTTCAATCATTTCCTGAAGAAGTCACTGGATAATATCTGAATTCAAATGCATGACCATGAATATACAGTAATGAAACTGCATCATGAAGTAAAACAGGCAATCCAGCATGAATCTAGAAACAGCAATAATTATGAAACTTCTGCATCCCTGGCTGCCGCAAGCAGAAAGGAAGCAAAGCTACTACACGATTCACTGCATCAGCATCAGTACGTCAAGTCTTCACGAATAAGAAAATAATTAATTTTCAAGCGTCCTTACCTGTGTCCTGGATCTTATTTTGCTACTTGTTGAAATCCCAGGAACAAATGCTTTTCTCTAACTACCGTGATTCAAGCAGTTTAACGGGAGATGGAATGACATTTTACTATTAAGAAAGGCATTCTCCTTATAAGTGAGCTGTAGTTAGAGACTGTGCCTTAGTGATACAGGAATTACCAAACTACTAAAAGTTGTTAACCCAACACTATTTTGTATCCAGCATACCCAATACAAACTCTGAAGCCTGTTCAATTTGGTGTGTTTTAGCATTAACTTATTTTCCCCAGGTGAAGATACAATAATCACATCTAGTAATTGCTACACACTTCAAAAGAAAATCTGATATGTGCAGATAGTATCACTAGTCTAAGACAACATGGCTCCCAGTAATGACAATATATGTATCTAGCTTGTCAACATATTTGTGAATATCCTACTATTTCACTAACTTCTGACTACCGAAATACTCTATGAAAGTTAGCGTTTCTGGATTAAGTTAGTCTTTCTGAATGTCTCATAGCTTTTATTAACAAAAATCACAGTATCCCCATGGAAGAAGCAGAAGGAAAAAATAATTACTTTTGTACATTCCTCAGTTAAAATACGGGTCTTCGCTGCATATGTTTAAGATGCTTTGCGTAACAAAAAAATACCCGTGTTTACTAAAAACTAAATTTTGGTTATGTAGATTGGGATTTTAAAGAAGCTGGAAAATCCCAGCCCAAAGGGACTTAGGTTTAAGAAGCCAGGAATCAGAGTGCAACTTACATCTAGCGGTTGAGAAGGTATTTTCAGCTTGGTGAGATGCGCCTTGCTGCTGGGCTTCAGCTCATTCACGTTGCTGCTGTGAGTCTGGCTACTGTAGTGTTCGGAGGATAACTTTGGTTCCATGGATTCCTGCCCATCCATTGGCCTGACGTATGCAGTGGGTTTCTGTAACATTGAACTGGACTTGGACATTAGTGAAGGTGGAAAAGACTGGTTAGAGTGCTGTCCACTTGAAAATGAGGGAACACGGGAGGGAGAGTCCCAGTTGGCATCAGGATCCCGGGGAGATTTTGAACGTTGATGTTCTTTGCTGTGGTGATCATTTCCATGAGATCTTGAATGGCTGGAGCTCAATGAAGAAACAGCAGATGGTTTTCCAGGGCTGGAAGACCGGGGTTTGGAGTGTTCGGACCCATGCTGGCTTTTTTTGCGACTGCTGCTGCTACTGTACGAGTCACGGTCGTGCCTCTGGCCACTACTGCTAGTGTTATTGCCACTGCCACGCTGACTACTGTGTCCGCTCTGTAAACCCGAGGACCGTTTCTGAGATTGCGAGGAAGTGCTGGGTGCAGGTCCTACAGGAGTCCATTTGCTGCTCTGATGGGAGCCAGCATTATGTCTCTGATCACCAAAGAAACTTTGGTTTGATTTTTCATCTGGTGTTGATGGTACGGTTGGTTTGGGAATTCCAACAAGCTTTTGTAGCGACCTATCTCCTATAAGATCCTTCATTTCATCATAATTACCAAGCATGCTCTGAATACGACTAGACAATTTGTCTTCTTTGCTGGTCTGTGAAAATAATTTAAAAAAATAACGCTTTAAAAATCACAACTTCACTATTGGTTAATTGACTGGGCAACTACAGCAATTAATCCCCATTTCAGGGCCAAGAACATGGCTACCATCCACGTCTTTTTTGCCATTGTTTCCAATTCCCAATTTCGGTTCTTAAAGCAGTAACTTAACCCCATGAAGCATAAGGAAAACATCTATTTCAGGAACAGGAGCAGCTGAAACAGCACTAAGCAGCGCTTCAAACGATGCACTGGTGAGCTGGATACAAGTTTAAAAGTTGTAGATGCTTACTGTCACCTTAAAGACTTTCACCCTGAAGACTGTATTAGAACATATTACTCCTAAAAAGTTTTAATTAACAGTAAAATAAAATCAGCTTAACCTCATCATTGTATGTAATTTTTAATTGGTATTTATACCAGCATAATTCTTATTGCCAACAAGAGTATATAGAAGGAAGGGTTCTTTCTTATACAACCAGTTTGTTTTCAAATGAGGTACACTGTATCCCATGCATCCCAAGTAGCTTTAGCTAACTTCAGACATGCGGGGTTTGGTTATCACCCACACTAAAGTGATGGGAGGACAGGAATAAAAAAAAAAAACCCAAACATCTCTCAGCTTTCCTCCTGCAGGAGGACAGTTTTCAGTCACAGTGTTTTACCTCTTGCAAACCAGCCGAAACTGTGACAAGGGAACAGGTTTGCTTTCAAAGTGAGTTTTGAGCTACATAATTAAAATCTTAAATAGTACTTTTTTAGCTATCCTAGACTTAGGTTATTTTTTACAG
Source organism: Rynchops niger (assembly GCA_013400035.1). Lineage (NCBI taxonomy): Eukaryota > Metazoa > Chordata > Aves > Charadriiformes > Laridae > Rynchops > Rynchops niger. Next base: position 603,360 of record VXBH01009456.1, read on the forward strand.
TTCTGTTCAGCAAAGCAAAGCTGGAAGGAAACCCACCACAGGCTGAAAGCTGCTCAAGATCACAAACAGAGCCAACTCCTTCAAAATAAACTAAAAAAAAAATCAGATACAAACTACTGTCCCACTAGCTAAGTTGGAAAGGATTATAATATCAGGCATTTCAGCATTTAAAAATTAACCTCCTACTTAAACATTTCTGAACTCACTCAGGTCTGGATTACACTGATTGAAAGTTAGAAAGTTTAGCAACAGGCTAAAGCATTCAAAAAAAGCAGTTTGGCATGGTACATGGACAGCTTAATTGTTTTGAGTCGGTGTAGCAAAAGCTGAAGAAAGCAAATAAATTTCATGGGTTTATCATCCCTTTTCTCACTCCCTGCAAAGCAGCCCCTCCTTCACAAGCATTATTATAAATCTGCCAGTAGAGCTGGTTACTAACTGTCCATCCTTATTTTCCAGCCCTGCTCAAATACTTGGTTGACATAAGAGCTGTGGATCTAAAAAGAACGCAGATAACAATAAATTTCAAATACAAATCTGCATACAACTTCTGCTAAAAAAAAAACAAACAACTGTAAGAACTGCATAAACTCACAACTTTGTATGGTTCAGCAAAGAGAGGAGAGTTAGGTGGAAAGGCTTCTTCACCCTGTTGAATTTCTTGATTTCGCCTTTCCCGTTCTTTCATACGCAGCACATTCCGGTCTTCACGGTTCATGTTGCTACGAATAAAAAGATAATTTCTGATGACAGAAGGAAGGGAGGAGGGATGCAGGCGCACAGTGAGCCCCTCTACCTCTTTTGTCCTCAGTTAAGAACCCTCTGCTGACTGTGAACCCTCAAAACTGCAAAGATGTCCGTCCAACTTTAAGACACCTCACACTTCGAAGAGCTACAACCCACACTTCAAGGTAGCTTCTAACAGGGGAAGTTCATGCAGTAATTAAAAAATGAAAAAAATCCACAAAGTCCTCAGGCAAGTAACTATTTCAAACCATTTCACCTGCTTGAATCATTGAGCTATTTCAACCCACGCTGTACATCTCCCATTCATTTCTAAAATACTTTTTCTCCTCCACAACCCCCAAAATGTTCTGCAATTTTACTCTCTTATCCCCCCACCCATCCAGGGCCTGACTTCTACTGCAGGTTTGGGTTTATTTTTGCTGCTGACATACCTTTATTGGCACCCTTTCTCCAACATATTCTAACCTCAAGCTTTGATGTTGTTTCCAGGTCTCCCTTCCTCCAACTCCCAAAAGACATTTCTACTCAAAACAGTAATTTCAGTGAAGCTCTGGCAATATCATGCCTTTTGCCTTAGACCATACAGTATTCTCCTATTGCAAAAATGCAGATTAAAAAACTGCCAGTCTCCCTCTTACTTTGCAGTAAGAGTAAGTAAAAAAAGTAAAAAACTGCAGCTTTACTTTGCAGTTTGGTCTTGCTGCTTCACTTACCAGAAATATATCAAATTGTTGCAACACACCAAAAAAAAAAAAGTTGGAAAGGATTCCCTTTAAGCTTGATAAAGCATTGAGACTTAAAGGAGTAAACAAAACAAGATGATAAATAAGGTGGGTACTAACTCTTCTAACGTGTGCTATACTTCATATCAAGAGATTTATAAATGCACCGTATTGATCTGCAAGAAGAATGGCAGGCGCTTCCAGGAAAGAAACAGATGTTCTTCCACATAATTTACAGTCTAAAATAAAAATGTCTTCTGCTTAGAAAATTGTTATTTCATGTTTTTACACAGCTGCATGATTATTAAAAGGAAATGAAATTGCTACAGCATTACTTTGAAAGCTGTGCAAACCCAGCTACTCCACTCTAAACAAGATGACTTCAACCTATCACTCAGTTTTAAAAATATTAACCTTTTCACCTTAATAACATTTAATCTCTTACTGTAATTTCTTACTCGTTCGGCTTCGTCTACCACTGCGAGTATAGTGAAATTTAAGAGGATACCAAACCCAGAATAGATCCACAGCGAAAGTTTAAATCTTTGACACTTTTTAAGGCGATGGGTTTATTTCCCTGCATTGTAAACAAGGCAAAAGCACTATCATAACACAACTCAATAGTTGTATCAAGCCTCTGAATACGATAACTTTTAAATTATATGTGAAAAATTACTTTTCTTTCCAGTTATCCTGTAATCAGCTGAAGTGACGTGAGTACAGGTGAACATTAAGGCTGCCTACGGAGAGCAGAACCCGTACACGGGACTGTGGCAAGCAAACTACCTGCATCATTTTGACGCTAATGGCAAACTTGTTGTAAAAGTTTGAGCTTTAAAAAGCTTATTCTTCAGACTGCAGCCCAATTTCTTACACGTGGAGGATTTAAACAAAGACAAATATCAGATTTAATTATAGATACTGATTGGTTAAAGCCAACTGGAACAGTTTGAATCTATGCCATTTTACTATTAAAGGTAAAATGTGAGGCAAGGAGCAGGAGTACCCAATCTTGGAGTAGTTCACTCACATCAATAAACTAAGATCGTGAACTATATACAGCTATACAGTTTGAAGATTATAATCTTAACTAAGAATTTTACACCTCCATTTTACAAATAGAGAGTTAAATACTAACAAAGATCTTTACTATTTTTTACAGAGACAAGCATCATCTTTCAAAACTGTATCAACATTTACTGTAACTCTTGGGACTGAGGAAAACCCCAACACTTGTACCAATGCTGTCACGTGAAAGGAACATTATAGCAAAGATCCACTTGAGATCAGGGCTGGAGCAAAACCAGAGCTCATCCGGCTATACCTGCCGGGTCAATGGAAGATGAGTCGTTAGAAATATACCAGCTAAATCACACTTTTTATCACTCCTCCCTGTTTTTTTGTCATATAGTCTATGATAAATATCTTCATGGGTACTCATTTTGATCATATGGGGATTGGATTTAGGTTTTTTAATTCTTTTTAATTTTTTATTCGTCAATAGTTTGAGTGTGATTCAAGTTACACTTGTTTGTATCTAATCTTTTAAATCTCTACACAGAGATATTTTAAGTGCCTCCAGTGTGCATGACGCTATTAAAATCACACTAGCGCTGATCGTGTAAATAAATGAAGTTAGTGGGGCTTCCCTAGCTCTGGACTTCAGACAACTTCACAGTCAATCTTCCACAGCCACAAAACGTAATGCAAGATAAACCTGCCCAAGTTCAGGAAACACAAGCAGTAGAGGGACTCTGAAAAGCAGAAGACAAAGGCATGCCTGCTAAATCAACATTGCTAGCAATTAACTTCAGCACAGAGGAAATTGCAAAACTAAGTGTTCAGACCACTTGTAACTATACTGAACTTTTAAAATCTACTATGCAAAATTCTACTACTGTGATCAAAGTTATGTACTATTTGCTCAGTTTTTTCCAGCCCAAGCCTGAGCTGACACCAGCCCTGTCTCACGCTGGCCTGGGAAGCTCTGTTCTCTCCCAGTTCCAGAAGCTGGCTGGTGGGAAGAAGCTCTGCCCCAGCGCTGCAGACCCAGTCAGAGCTGCATGGAGGCAGAACTGCTTCTCCCTCTCCAATATCCACACCCACTCCCCAGATTTAAACTTTTTCCCAGAATATAAGAGTTGGGAGCATCTCTGTGCAACTGAACTCCTGCCACCCCCCACCCCACTCTCTGGGCAAAGGGACAGCATCCCTGCTCCTCCCTCCCTGCACACCAGGCCTGAAGTGGAAGATGAAGAATGTGTTGACTTGTACCTGCTGCTATCAAGAGGATCCTGCTATAATCTCCCTTTCCCTCGTCCCAGGAGGCCTGAGCGAAAGCGTGAACACCCAGGAGGAGCAGAGCCAGGCTAAGGGAGACAAAACTCATGCCCCCGCAGCAAGGACCAAAGTCACCTTAATTTCCACATCTGGGGAAAGAAAAGTTCAAAAATTAAAAGAAATTAGAAAACAGGCCTAAAGCACAGCATAGCATTTCCATTTTTAGAAAGTCTAACTCTATATGGTTTGAGTCGTTATTTTTGCAGTTAGACAGGCTGTATGTACCCTGCCCAGCCCATTTACTGCCTGATTTCACTACACAACTGACTCTGTTGAAATCTCTTCTCCAGCTCAATATGAAAAGTTGAAAGCAAGCAGGAAATTCGGCAGGAAGTTCACAGAACCTTCTGCCACAAAATTCACTTGTGCATATTCTTTAACCACTGTTAACTGCTGACCTACACGTACTGAACTAGCCGAGCATCATTCAAATCATCTATACCAGAAACACAATTTTCATTTCTCATTCCAACATCTTACTAAATCCTGTTTGGTATTTCTGTTCATCCTTAATCCAAAGAGGGCATGGCTTTGGCTAGAGTTGATTCAAGCAATCATCATCTTGGACTTTATAACTTGTGTTATGAAATTGCTGTGTTGCTGCTGCCCTGCCCATCGGCTGCAGCTTTCATAGAAGGGTTTGGGTTGGAAGGGACCTTTTAAGGTCATGTAGTCCAACACCCCCCCCCCGCCTTCCCACAATAAGCAGTGACACCTCCCACCAGACCAGGTTGCTCCAAGCCCCATCCAACCTGACCTTGAATGTTTCCAGGGATAGGGCAGCCACAGCTTCTCTGGGCAACCTGGGCCAATGTCTCACCACCCTCATTGTAAAAATTTTCTTCCCTCATATCTAGTCTAATAGAAGATATCTTCTACTGCTTCCCACCTCCTGCTCCCTCACCTCTGAAGCAAGGGGACAGAAACCAGGTATGGACTTCTGGACCACATTTTCGGTTTAAAAAAAACCAACCAACACACCCACATTAGCAGAGTTTTAATGGCAACACCGTTAAAGGAAAGAGGACCTTGGCCAATGCCTGGGTAGAGGCACAGGACTAGCAGCCTACTTCTCGCCCTTCTTGAACCACATCAGGCATCCAAGAGCCTTGCACAAGTTCACCAGCAGCATCGCTCCATCTTCCCAGACACCGTAAGGCAAAATCATCAAAGGTGAAGGTCTGCCCGAGGAACTCTCCACACATAGTCCATCAAAAAGTGATCCAAAACCACCACTTCTCAACCAGGTATTAGTGGATCTTCAAAGCATGTTTACAACACCTTGACTTCCTTCAAGACCTCCTCATTTAACTCAAGGGCTTTCTTCTATCTGAACTGCTTTCATAAGCAAGAGAAAAATCAAACAGTTCATTTATCCACTGCTGGTTAATTGACTTTGATGAAACACAAATTTTGTTTGACAACATTTGGCCGTGAATGATAAACAATCTTCAGAGAGAACACACAATATCTAGTGCTTCGTGCAGGGCACGCCCAGCTGCATGAAGCACAGACAACTCAAACAAATTTATTTTAAAAAAAAAAAAAAAAAAGGAGGAAAAAAAAGCTGGAAATCTTGTTTGTAATAAGGAACAATATGTTTTCATAAGGCATTTAAAAATACCAGAAAATGCCTAAATGCTGCATCCAGCTCCATCCCAAAGATACCTGTTATTTATTTCAAATATTTTTCTTACTTGTACCGTGACTAGCAAGGAGTATCTAAGGAGCTGGCATGGCATACTTCTCCCAAAACTCATGCATTGAGTACGGCATCGCTACTAATCCTGTCACTAAAATCATGTACACAATCCTGAAATGCTACTCTGACAGTTTTTAATACAAATACACTCACTTAAGAGCTATTAAGAAAGGGAGAAATTAAAAAATAGCTGCCCTGCAAGAACAAAATTAACAAACACCCACCAACACACAAAAGAGGAACATGACCTGGTGTCACCAAGAACTATTGAATACTTATCACATAAAAGTGAACGTGTGGTCTTAACATCTAGCTTTCTATGTTATGGTAAAGAAAAAAAAATGCAGAAACAATAAAACGCTTCCTACTAAAATGATACAGCTTTGCACAAGAGAGCACAAACAGTACACTTCTACAGGTAAACTTTAAAGGATAATCACAATATTGCAAATACAGAAGCACTATAATCAAAGCTGTCCTCTTAGAGTTTTCTAACACTGAAATAAGGAACAAAACTAAGAACAAGAGTTTACAGAGAATTCAAATAATATTCATATGTGTCAAGAAAGAGGAAAAAACAACTTTTCAAAAGGACGAAGTATTCCGTTTCATTTCTCCCCCTCACACCTCTGACACAGCGGCTGCCGTTTTCCATCAGCTCTGGCTAATGCTACAGAGGGATCCTGTGCCAAGGGAGCAGTGTTTGGTTTGGGGGGGCTCCAACTCCAAACAGCGTCTGCTCCACCAAAGAAAAGGTGGTGATAGAAGCAGCACGCTTAAATTGTAACTCGGTGTCAATCAACTCGCTGCTGGGTACACTCGCACCGTAAGACTGCATACGTGAACGTAAGAAAGCTTAAACCATAATCTCATTCAGGTATTTTGACGAGAATCAACTCTTACATAGCTCCAGCTCTAGAAGAGAGCTGCTACCCCTCTTTCTGGGGTTTTATCAGAGGGTCCGAGCTACTGGTAAAATGATACAAATACAAACCAGTGATTCACCATTAATATAAGTGTTTCTCGTTTCTGTAATACAAACATAAATGTTTCTATCCCACCTTTCATGTCAGGGATCCCTTCTGCACATTCAACAGGGAGATCATAAAGCACTGTAAGAGCTGGACGTCAACACCTTTGTACGCACTGCGAGGGTGGGAGAGCTTCAGAAAAATAAATAAATAAATAAATAAAAAAGTCAGTTGGCCTAGGTCAGGTTAATGTTTGATGAGAACTAGCAGGGAGGGCAGAGAGAGCAGTTTGCTGTAGGCACTTCTGCTTCCTACTCAGCTCTGAAACACCGCAGAAATCCCCAAGAAAGCTCTATACGCCTGGACTTGTCACTGCTTCTCAGGCAAACGAACACAAATCCCTCACCACCGTTAGTCGAGGAAAATTTCACAGTACTTTTTGTAAGAGCACGCTGTTAATTCCAGTGTCATCAAGTGATGACACAAGTAATTATGTTCTGCTCTTCAGTTTTACCTGCCAGATTCCCCCTTTGCTCCCCAAAGCTGTATCAGGCTACCCATGTACAGGCCTGCCGGCATCTTCTACTTGAGAAGCCACCACGCTGCAACAACGGATTTAAGAATTATAGTGGTGATTTGTAACTCAACACTAACTACCGAAGAAGGACTTGGGAATCTTTTACAACTAAAGAGGCTCTATAACCGTAACGTCTCATTAAACAAGTTCAAATGAGAAGTGAGTATAAACGAGTATATTATTCATACACGAGAGTCAGCATACTGAGGCAAGGACTGCATTTTGACTAAGGAAAAAATTAACACCCAGAAACTGGATTTTACAAGTCAAATTAAGGAGGAACTTTCTAACTTCAGCTGCAATACAGCTCATTTAAAACCACATTTTAAGTCCATTTCTAAAACATACTGCTAAAATAGCTGAAAAATGTTTACATCCAGGAAGAATTTGCACGACTGGTTTGATGTAATTTACTCAAGGGATCTTAAGAGATCCAAAACTATCTGTCCTTTAAAATATCATAGTATTTTTGTGCAAAAGTATTCCAGGGTAGCGAAGACATCTGGTTCCACCCTCCCTTTTACTGACCTCACACAGAAACAAAGTTCCCAGCTTTTTCTCTTCCCAGAGAGCAGAGCTGCTCACAGGACATCATCTGCAGTCCCTCCTTTTTGTCCTGTCTCTTCAGAAACGGTAGAGGATCAGGGAAGCCAAGGAGCAACAGCACCGTCCCTGCTCTCCCTCTCTGGGCAGACGCAGAGGAAGGTTCACTCCTCCATCGGCCGTCCCTCTGCCATAAAGCAAAGGCACACGCGGAGGGCACACATCGCAGGGGATGACCCAGCAGGGGTGTTACTGACTCTCAAAGGAAAAGAGTATTTCTAAAATTGAACACTGTGATACAACAAAGCCAGAATCTACTAAAATTGTCATTTTCTGCATCAATCACAACATTAAGTCAGATAAAAAAAAAAGAGGAGCCACAATGTACTCGTTATCAATAATGGAGCCTGAGCCAGAAGAGTAAAGCTCATTTCTGTTGTTAACCCAAGCAGAATTTCAGTGTTGCCTTCCCAAATTTTTACTTTTCTATTTGCTTCATCTTGCAATACCAAAACTACTCTCAGGAATACAAGGCTTTCTTAAACAAGGCAATGATACTCTTTTTAATACCATCTGAAGCTTGAGCCCTGACGTCCTACAGTTCAGAAGACAGCAAACCCCAAAGCACTGGAGAACAGACTGAACTCAAGAGAGCTCTGCCATCCGCTGGGAACACAAGTTTGTTTCTTGCGCAAATCTCAACTCAGCAAACTTCAGCCCAATTCAATCTCACAAAACGACGTCCTTCTCCAGTTCCCCATCGCTGGTAGATGCCATAATTTGCACAGTGCAAAGATGGAGCATGATGAACATGAAATTTTTTACATGCAACCTTTTCATGTCCACACAGGCAAACCAAAGCATATTCTAATACTGTTTCCCAACAATATTCTGCAGTTTAATTGGGCAGAAACTTAATAACTGAATTCCTGTGCCTACACGTTCATCTGTTTAAACTTTGAAGCCAAGACAATTGGTGTTTGGATTTTATTAAGCAATAGTTATTCAGACATCCAACATTAATCTGGCTATTATAGTTCTGACTTCCTCACATTAATTTACTTTCATAAAAGACATCATTACATTTGAGTGTTATGAACTCTATGGCGTTAGGATTAAGAAAGTATTTACTTCACAGAAATTCTCTGACAAATATGCTCTGTATAAGATTCGAAACAGTAGATGATGTTTTAATGAGGTGCCATCTAAACTAAAAGAGTGAAAAGGCAAAAGATCACATTCGTTTCAAGGTTCACTACCTTCTCCCACCTTAACAGAACTACAGAAAAAGCAAGAAGAGAAAAAGTTTATCATATACTTTACCCAGGTTTAACTGCCATTCCCTCCAGCCTTATTGAAAGATCATCTGTCTGCACTGTCTCACAAGACATTTATCTTCCCCTTCCTACCATAACCGAGGTTCATGCGTTCTGCTGCATAACATACTAAAATGAACATCAGGCTTTGAGATAATAACTTCAGCCACTGTATAAAACCACTTAGGTCTTTTGTAACTGTTCGCAGGAGTACGGTCTCTTCCACACGACAATGCTATAAAAATACCGGTAGCATCTCTGCCTCTTCCCCTTGCTACTTCAAGCACGGCTTGTTTTCTAGACACAACTTTTATTTGATGCAATTTCACAACACAAGTATCAGTAATAAAATATTTTGGGGCTGTTACTATATCCTGTGCCCAGCTCTACTTGGTACTTGAAGCAAAAGGCAATTTTTAGAATTTGAGAGGACAGTCTGGGTGTGGTTCCGAGTCCCCGGTGTAGGGCGGACGCCCCGCGCAGCCCCCACCCCACACAGCTCTCCTGGGCGCTGGCATAGGCGGCTACTGGAGCCGGTCCAGCCAAATTAGGGAAATCGGGGAAATCTGTGCAAGTTCAAAATAGGTACTTTGAGGTCAGAGTTATTTTTAAACTCAGATAAGTTTGAACACTCCATTGCCTCCAAAACAGTCATACCAGCATTAGAGAGCAGGAATAAGCAATCTGTTTAAAACAAAGCAACAACAAAAAACCCTAACAAAGAAAATCCTCCCCCACATCCACATAAGTCTCATTGAATTACTGCCTATGTTTTTTGCATCGCAATGTCACAGGTGGACTTTCTCTGCAACAGCTGACAAGGTTACGGCTGATGAAAGAAGAGCAGAAGTATGCTGGGGAGCAGGTCGGCAGCCCAGCCAGCGTTAAAAACTTCACTATTTTGTGATTTCGGTCTCTTCAGAAACATGGGAAATCACTCAAGGTACACCACAGCAAGACTGGGTAGCACGACGTGAATTCTGTTTCCAGACTGTTAGCAGAACAGCCAAAGGGGGTGGAGGCGAAGCAGCAAAAAGCAGCCAGGTTCATGCATGTTGGCATGTAAATACCTTTTCAGAAGGGACGGCTTGAACTCACACGGCACCAACGGGCCCCGTTCGCAGTTATGGTATTTCCAGGATCGCTTTGCATTTCGAAAACTGGAAGGGTTCAACAGACTTCTTAAAATCCAGAATTTTGAGTACCAGAAAAGAGAGAATTTTAACTCTGATTCCCAGTTTTCAACCCTAACTTGTATGCAAAATGTTTACCCAACTCATCACCATTTGCTGCCTGTCTAAAAACTGCTGCTAACACGTGAATGACATGACAGCTCTGAGACCTGGGATACTTTCTGATAACTTAAAACTTTCTTTTAAAATTGAAATACGCTAAGGTGATGAGAGCGCATATTAGTTAAACTTTGAAAAAACCCACTAGAAGAGTATTTAAGATTTGCAGACAAAGCAAAAAAAAAAATTCAAAGCGAGAGGAAGGGACCAGAACTATCTACAGAGGGAAGCAGAAATTCAGCAGGAAAGCCACAGCTTTGACGTGCAATGCTTCCAAACAAACAATGGCTAAAAAAGTTGGAAAGTTTTACTCTTTCATCCTATTTATTAAATGCCACCTGTATTTTATAATCCCTGTAAGCCGACTGAGAAAAATATTAACATTTCAGCAGCCACTGAGTATCAAGACATTTAGTATAGTATCTATTACTTCAGGAAAACAGTCGACAAATGTTAACTAAGCTATACAAGATGCTTATAATAAAGTAACATTAGCTTTTCTCCCCTAATGACTTGAGGTTGTGGGTTTCCCCTCTGCCGCCCCAAAGTTCTTAGAGCTTTTTCTCACTTTTTTGGATGTGGCCTTAAAACAAAAGTCATGCTGTTCACAGGTCTATCAGATTTAAGCACCAAAAAGAGACCCAGCTACCCAGGACAGAACATGCCCCACGCCGCTCCCTGTGGACAGGGACCCCGTGTCCCCGTCAGGGCAACCAGGAATCCCACGGTGCCTTCATGGCCATCCCCACAGAGCACTAGCACTGCTCGGGGGCAACCCACTCTCAGCCCCGGACTGCCCAGGGACACCAGGGATGTGATCATTATAAAGAACAGTAATTACGAAGTATCTTCCGCAGAAGATCACAGAAAGGTTAGAGTTGGAAAGGACCTTAAAGATCATCCAGTGCCACCACCCGCCCTGGGCAGGGACACCTCCCACCACACCAGGTTGCTCCAAGCCCCCTCCAACCTGGCCTTGAACACCTCCAGGGATGGGGCAG
>VXBH01009458.1:21718-35422 GCA_013400035.1 Rynchops niger
AAAAAAAAGGGCAAATCAAACAAAACCAAAAAACCCAGTCGCAAGCTCTGCTCTAATTTTGTGATAGTATAAGTTTCTGAACTATTTTGAATAATGTTCCAGATTTTTTGGTCTCGAAATTTGGACAGGAATCTCATGAGAACAGGCTTTCTGATGATATTTTAGACACCCCTGGGTTATAAACCTGCCAGAAATAATGCAAGAGCAGCCTTTTTCCATAGTATTTTGGTCCTTTGATGCCAACTCCAGCAAGAGAGTAGGAACTGCAGAGGCATGTGAACTTTAAAGAGAGTGATCAGAATAAAATTCCTCACCAAAGCACAATATGGCACAGCCTAAATTTTGGGGAAGACACAAGAGGACTCTGATTTCATTTGAATCAACTTCACCCTTTTCCAGCTGAAAAAAGTATTCATTGGTGCTATTTAAAACAAATACCTGAAAGGAGTCACAGCTTTTCTCAGTTTGTTACTAAATGGTTTTCTAATAAAGGTCACTTCACACACAGGATTCCTGCAGCTTACAGATATGGCTGGTAAATAAAACAGGATGCTACAAAGGTTACCTTCCTTACACAAAACAAGGGAAACAGTTAATTCATTTAAAGCCTGAAAAGGGATCTTCCATCAGTAACAATGATAACATGCTTGCTACGTTTGGGAAGAAAAAAACCCACCCCAACAACTTTGATTTTGTGTTAGGTATCCCTTAACGGTGGCTACAAAAACAGAGGTAATTAGATTTGTGCAAATGATCACATAACTACAGATTTCACATATATATCTTGCACTTCTTTGAAAGAGATGCAAGTTAGAAACAGGTCTTCTGATCACTGTGCTCTCAAGCAATCAGGATAAAGTAAGTCAAAAGGTCTACTGGGGGAAGAAGGTTTCTGGCTCGAACACCCTTTGTATTATCCATAGAGGTTTGGTGAGCAAGGATTAGCCTATGCTTTATTACAACATATATTTTCGGGTTATATGTGGAAAACACAGTAAGTTCTTCCAGAGGGTTGCAGGGAAGTGAGAATACTTTAAAGACTGGGGGATACAGGCAGCTTCGGAAAGGCAGCAATCCAAGACTCTCAGAGCACAGCAAAAGAAATGAAGATATATTTGACTGCTCCACAGAGATTATGCTAGATGAAAAGAGGGTCAATAGGATCAGACGGAACACAAGGGAAATGAGAATGAAAAGAATTACACTTAATTTTTTTTTTTTGGCTCTTTTAGATGGAAAACAACGTCTATATACTGAAAAATTCACAGGAGCAGCAGTGTTTTCTCTTTGAAAGTTGAGGTTCTTTAACAGTGGGGCAGGAAAGGCAGTTGAATCTCTTCAAACAGACAGCAGTTGCTTGATAACTTGGTGACCTTCCTGTTAAGCCCAAAGGGCCACAAACACACAGAATCCATACGACCCGTGACATCTTCAAACACTGGAAGTTGTTAACCAAGTGCCCAATGTCAGGAAACAACTGTCTGTCTGTGACAAGTTCATCCCCCTCCATGGGACTGGAACTAATTTGTTTTTTACTAGAGTATGCTTACAATCTCTCTCTTGAGAGAGTCAAGAGAAAGATTTTCAGCCATTGGTTGCAGGTTACCCCATTGGAATCCCAACAGAAATAATTTTTAACTACATTTGTGGTCCCTTTCCTGACATGACATACACCCAAGAAGCATAGTACTCTTTCAAATGGTCACCCTCTAAGAAAACCCAGTTGATCTAAAAAATCATCACATATAATCCTTCTGACGTGTTCAGTGCTCTAAGCATTTAAGTACTTGCTTTAAAAAGTGACAAATGGATTCTGGAAATCCACATGTATTTCTTGGAGCCTTTTCAGTTTAAAAAAACCTGCTTGCATATGTGCACATAAGATCGTGTGGTATTTTAGGAGGAAGACAATTATTGTGCTGTAGTTACTGTGGAAGAAATACTGTTGATTGGCATTAATTAGTTGCTTTATTTTTACATTAAGCAGTGTACACTCTCCTTCCTATATCAAGCGATATATTAGTATTCTTTGTTAAACGGACACAAATAACAGTAGGCATGGTAAATAATTACTGAGCTCCTTCTATCTCTCACTTTTCAAAAGGATAGTTGTGTGGATCCAGTGGACAAAAGACATTTTCTCCAACAAGTGCTTTTTTGTCAATATTTTCTTGCTGGTCACTAGCTTATATTTCCTCGTTTATAACTCCCTTTAAATTGTTGCTGGTTTTGCAAACCCTTGGCCTTGTTTTGTGCTCTGGATATCATCCATATAGTTTCACTAAGTATGTGGAACTGTGTAAGTATACTTCTCATGACTTCAAGGATTTTGTATGATTGAAGACTCCAAAGCCAAATGGAGTTGGAGAGTTGAAGAAAAACAGTTGGTCTCTAACAGTTCCAGTGAGTCATTCATCAAACTGGACAAAAGCTGTACAGTTTGGTAAAGCTTTTGATGAGTAGCATTAATTCAAACCTCATCCACTGATACTTCATGTCATTAATGTGTTTCATCTTCTGCAAGAACCAGACTCACACGTATACTCCGGTAGTGGCCGATTCCCCCACCCCTCTTTGTCCTTGCATACAAAAGAAGGCAACACTGAGAAATGCTGTAGGATATTCTGCTGACAGACTTCCCCCTCACAGTTCTGCTAACCTCAATACTGACCTACAGTACCCTTAGTTTTCCATTCCTTCAACTCTATTACACAAATATAGCCCAGTATTCCAAATGAGGCTGTGTTTATTCCAAGAACACAAACAAGACCATTTTCACATCTATGAAAATTATGCGTCTTGATTAAAGATTGAGATGTTTTCATATAATGCTGAAAACATATGCAGTTTTCATCAGCATCCCAAATCCCTGTGGATCGTTTTCTAGTCTATTCCACTACTCCCTTGATCCCAATCACAAATTCACGTCTTCCCAAATGTGACTGAATCCTCTTGCTTGAACTCCTTTATTTCACATTAGCTGGAAACCTTCTTTAATGTTTGCAACTGCGCCCATCAGTGGATGCCTTTCACCTAGAGAATTGTTAATTTAATCACACATCACAGGAACAGTCCACAGTTGCTTCCAAGGCCCACTAGGTCCTGTTTCTTATCTTGACCTTTTACATCAAACTGACCCTTTGGATTCCAGGTGTTGGCAATTACAGAAAAAATACCCCGTATGTCAAAAAGCAGCAATGCAAATAAGCTGTTTTCTTTTCAACTTTCAAAAGTAATTTTTTTTTTTTTTTTATTATCTAGCTAGACTTTCAAATTCAACAGTCCATCATAAGCTTCTGTGATTTTATTTTGCTAAGTACGCTAGAGCTAATTTGCAGTTTGATAGTGAAAAATGTCCTGGCTCTTTTTCTCATTACCAATGATGAAAAATAAATATTGAATACTTACAACATTTATTATAAATATTGAACATCAACTCTCCACTGAGCAATTAGATAAAATTTGTATTTCATCAAATTGAACTTTGTTAGAAAACGGGCAGTTCGTAGCCTTACAACACTAATAGTAGAGTGCTGACAAATGAAGCAAGCTGGTAAATGTGAAGCTTGTTCATAACAAGATTGAACAAGAAAATATACTGTAATGACCCGTCTTGAACATCCTGTTATAGCCCATTGTTCCTCTCTATTACTCTCATTCAGCAATTTTTTTTAATAGCGGATGCATGGCAGCAAAGGAACCAATGTGATGTGGGACTGCACGTGCACAAATCACGGCACATAACAGAGGTGAGAAAAAGACCCTGGCACACTGAGAGAAGTTTTGAGTGTGCTATTAACTGGATGGGGAGCCTTACAAAACAACCCTACATCTGTCCATAACTTGACTAAGACAAATAAAAATATTTACCTATAAATGCCAGAAGGATCTGTAAACACTGAGAAGACAGGAGAACCATCTTACCTATGAAGGACAACAAATGACAAGAATGGGAATGAAAAAGGAAAATCATGGTTTTAAATTCTGAGAGATCATAGAGTCTTATAGACAGTACACGTGAGGTTAGCATGGTATCAGAAACAGAAAGAATCCTTCCCTCATACAGATGAAGAGGAGATGTGATAATAAGCATCTTCCACATGTGACAACTGGATGTTTCTCCTTCACTCCATATTAGAAACAATGAGCTAACTTAACACCGCAGTTACTTAAAGTAGCATCTTAACTACATATATACATACTATACTGAATAGGCAATTAATTTAGCAACCCTACTGTGAATTTATGTCATAAACGTAACTCCAAATACAGATTTCTCACCGTCTTAAGGAATCTTTCTGTTTATCCAAGTGGTTATATATGTAAAGAAATGGCTTTTGACTGACCACAGGATACCTGACTAAGCTCCGTCTCTGCAATTTAGAAGGTAATGCTAAAGGCAACATCATTTCATTTACTGATTTCTTCACAGTTTACTTCCCTATGGGAACTACATTTTGAGTTGAGGTTCAGATTCTTTTTTTCTTTGTGCATTTGTCATTCCTTCCATCACTTTAACTTCCTTGCTACCAGACTTCATCGTTTTACTTTTAATTAGTGCTCAAGGAAGGAGGAGTTGGACAACTGTCTTGTTTAAAAACTGTAAATGTTTAAATAAAAAAAAAACTTGGAAATCTAGGGAACAGAAGGGCTAAAGAAATTTTTAAAATAAAATTAAAAAAAACCCCAAACCTCTGGCTTAAGAAGTTCCACATTTCTGCATGGTAAATGCTATTTTTGAACCATTTGGTTTGGCAAATGTGCATTCGCTGAGGAAGCTGAGTTATCACAGATAACTGCCTATTGTACCAGGCTGTCTTCATCGGACAACACGTATTTCAACATTATCTTTTCTCCCCTTGTCTAATCTGACTTGGAAATCTTACTGCAATTAGTCCCTACAATCTGCTTTGAATCTGGGCTGTTTTGGTGCTGATTTCATCCTAACTGTACACACATAATCTCACGGGTGGCAGCATACACTGACATGCTCTGGTGCCCCAGTGCCCCCGCAGAGATGGTGCAAGTATTTTGCCATCCTTCCAACAAATCCTGAAATACTGCCATGTCCTTCACTGGACTGTAATGTGACTCTAGGAAAAGCTTAGCATGTCAACAGACTATTTTCTTTCTGTAGCCCTAAATAAAATGTGTCCAGTTAAACTACATTGGCTGAATTCTACCCTTGGATTGCACGCATAGTTTTTAGAAGAGGGATCTTCTCTGGAGAAGAAACATGACTTGTATAATCTCTTCTGAAATAACTGGGGGAGGAAAAAAACAAAAAAGAAAAAAAAACCTAGGCCCAGCAGCTACCCCAGTGCTTCATGCTAAAAGGTTAAAATGATCTGAATGATGTTTTTCTACCTAGTTTCCTAGGAACTCTGAAAATGCTGAGACAGCACATCCAGCATGCCGAGTGGAGGGACATAAGGCTCTTGTAGGACCATACTGTGACTTCTAGGATCAACCTAAGAATGACATTGTCAAGATTTGAAGACTGCTGAAATCACCTCCTTTAGTCAGAGATGAAGCACTTCCAGTATGAGAAACTAAATATAAATTTAAATTAATATAAATGAATACTCAACAATTGTACTCCAGACAGAATTGTTTGATCTTCCAATTACAACCATTACTCATGTTTTATATAAAACCTATATTGTGATAGCAAATAGAAATGAACACATTTTCTATTTCTACTTTGCTCACTGGTGTGTAATTTGTGTCAATATTAACTATACTTATGACACAGCAGGCAGAAGACGATAGAAAAGTTAGAAACTTTCAGACCTCAGTGAAAACTGATGGAGTATGAGGTTCCCCAGCTCTGTGGGGTAAGGGGAACAACGCAATAGCAGAGTTTAGCTTGACGGGAGTTCTCATTCTCATTTCCGTATCAGTTTCCAAAGTTACTCTTCACTAGGGTTGTAATTTTCCCTGTTTATTTGCAGCAGAAAGGCTTTTATTTCCTGATGCATATACACAACTGACAGATTGGAAACATTTTTTAAAAATCCACCTTTAGCTACTCCTTCCGAAACAGAGGAGGGGAAAAAAAAAAAAGGAAAAAAACAACAAAAAATACCCCAAACCCACGCTACACTGGCGTGCACATAACCACAAGAAAAGCTACAATTTAGTTCAGTGTTTAAGTGCCCACTTAGTGTTAAGCATATGCTTTTTCCAATTGCTGCTAGCTACACAGAAAAAAGCACAATCCTGGTGGTCTTCAATGTATTATGAAACAATAAATTCCACATTTAATAAAAAATGAATGCAGAATGGTGGCCGTGCAGAGGGTACTTGAATAGCACTCAGGAAAGAGCCTTAATTTTGGCTTTCCTGAACTTGTTTAAACTAACTTTTTTGTGACTAAATACTAAATCAATTTAAAAAGAGGTTACCGATCTTGATACTCTGTGTTACGGTACACGCATCTGTTGTTCCTCTTCAAGGAAGATGACTATGAATTCCAATATATAGTCATTTATGGAAAGGATTGTCACACCTCCCCCCCCTTCCAAGAAACTAGACGTGTGAAGACAGACATTTCTCTTTGAGAGGAAGGATAAGGCAGAGGTTAATTTCATCTGCATGAGCCAGTGGAGGATAAGCTTTTGGAAATATTGTCAAGCCACATTCTTAATGCCTGGCAAAGTGACTCATTCAGAGTCATCACAGGAAAGGAAGTTGAATAGAATAAAAAACGGAACAGGATGGGGGCTTAAACAGGAGAAAGAAGTGAGAGAAAGGAAACTGGATTGTTTAAAGTGGCCTGAGGTTACAAGTTCTATAACGAGATTATTTTTTTCAATTATATATTTAAAATACATCCATACACACATTTATGCATACATGCATGTATTTATAAAAACCAACTTCTTCCTGTTTGAAAAGATACTTGTATTTGTGGATTGTCTTCCAAAGCTGCCTTGCTGAGGTATTTGTTTCAGCAGAAGGTGGCATTACGACCGTATGGGAAATAAACAAGAATCCTCTCTAGGAACCCACAAGTTTTTAACAATTATGCTCCGATTCAACACAATATGGAATCCACAGAATATGAAAAAAATCACTTTCTCACTTTTGCCACTTATGCAAAAATCAACCAGAATGCAACAAACACATTGTTACACCATTCCCTACAGAAACACTGCACAATAAACAGGACTTTTTCTTTTTTTCCCCCAAAATATGCAGCATTGACTTTCTTGTACTAGCAACTCAGTGCAATGCAGAAAAGTTTCTCTTCTTCAAATATTTTTACTGTGAAACTTTGGACAATTAGCCACCTAACATGCCAACTTTAGCTAATTCAAACGGAAAACAACACCCAGACAGCTTCGATAGTTACGTTCACTTGCAGCAGCCTACTGCAGAACACCTCCTTGAATTCATCATAACTGAGAACACATTACTTGTGCAACTAGAATTTCCATTGACAAAAAAAAATAGTTTTGGTTCCCTGGGAAGATGACAAAAGCATTTTTTAATATCATAAAGGCAATATTCAACTGATTCCCAGCTCTTTATGTTTCAGAATTTACATCCATGAGTAAAACTTCTAATCGTATAGTTCAGTACTAACTACCGTGTCATTTTTCACCGTCAAAGGGATGCAGAGAAAGATTTAATACACCCAATCACGTCATTAAAGAAAGAAACTTAAAAATTAAAATGGTATGCACGGTTATAAAAAGGGGGAAAAACATATTAGAATAAATACTGTATCTCAGTATTTATTCTAATCTGTATTAGAATAAATTATTACTATTTAAATTTTTATTTAATCTGTATTAGAATAAATTCTGTATCTCATCTTCCAAGCAATTTTATCTCCTTCTGTGAAACACTCCTTATTTAATCCCCAGAGTGACACCTGCTGGATTTCACTAACAGAAACAAAAGGGCAGATAAACCCCCATTACACAGAACATTTCAGGACAATGATTGCAAAAAATATGTCCTTTTAGTAATAAAAGGTTTAATAAAATGTAATAAAAGGTTTTTTCTCCATTTAGTGCAGTAAATAAATATATAGATGCAACCATGGAGGAAAGAAGTCTGATGTCTAAGGCTCTTATTAATTTCTGAAATATACATTTTTAGATTTCTATCTAGGAAGCATAGAGTACAACATCGGGAGGCAAACTATATTAATTTCTGATAATATTAATATGAAAAATATTTTTAAAACCTAAAACAAATGAGTTTCGGTATAACAAATATGTTCTCAGTACATCTTTTGCTTTACTTTAATGAAATTCTACCTACATTGCCAGTATGAAAATACTACAAATTTTATTAAAATTAACTTCCAAGATTTTACCCCTGTAATGGGGGAGGAAAAAAGTGAGGGGAAAATCTAAATGGTAATACAAAGTGTGACACTTTATGCCCATGAAAGAGTCAAGCTTGTGCAGTTTTCAATCTCAAAATCAACAAAAATATGAAAAGATGATACAGTTTTTAGGAACTACAAAGATATTCAGCCTAAAACAGCTGACAGTATTACCACAGTATATGAGACAGCAGCTTTGAACATAATAATAATTTTAAAATATCACTAATCACTGTATTTTGTTGCTTGTCCTTGGTTTTATATGGGAAGTCAAACTGGTACGGGCTTCATTAAAACAAAACTCTGTCATTAATTTTGTTTGGGATATTTTTTAAATAAGGCCTGCATGATCCAGGCATAAATCCAGAAATACAATATTGTTTTATTTTCTAAAATTCAATTAGTATCTCAACGGTTAGCTACATCTTAACCGTGGCCCAAACTGTCAGAAAAGTCTCGGGTGACATCTATGCTATATTGAAAGGTAACAGCTTCAGAGACACATTCAAATTTACACCAGTTGAGAACCTGTTTTCTTTTCTTGAAGAGAGTATATTGCCTCTCTCATGGAAAGTCTTTTTTAAATGCAGTTAAGGGCATTTCAAATGCGTCTTTCCAAGGAAAAGCAACTCTAAATAAATCACTTCTGACCTTTTGGACAGCATATACTGCAGCAATGATTGAAAGTGTTTGCACAGAACTAGGGCAGAAAAAGAATGACTTTGCTGGGAAAATGTAAACAGTATAAACAAGCATGGGAGACTAAGACAGATAGGCACAAGAGCTAACTGTGAAAACAAAACTCTGAAAATGCGAAAGTTTAGCCTTATAGCTTTGCCTAGCTTCTAAAACAGGACAAAAAAGAAAAAGTATTGCAGAAAACAAATGCTCTAATGGAAAAAAAATTAATCAGAAGATCTTACATTGTACTGCACTGGCTGTGGAATTCTCCATTAAGATAATAGGTAAATAAAAGGCTAATTTCTGCTGCTCTTTGGGCAAACATATTACACTGAAAACATCAGAGTTGCCAATGTGAGTACAAACAAGAAAAAAAATGGGTTATGAACACCCATGGAGAGCTTCCTCCGTCTTCTTTTAAATATTAAAAGGAAACAACATTCAAATGTATTCAATTTAAGATATTAACACTCATGACTCACAGTTTTCTAAACAAAGGATGAGGTTTAAGACTACGTTGAAAGCCTCTTTAAAAACATACGCGTTCTCTCTTTAGTTGATACATTTGGAATAATAAAAGCATGATAGAGACTCGCATGTATTGTGTGTATAGACATAGAAATCATATATTATTGTATGTCTAATACACATAAACAGATACACAAACCCACTTCTAGATTTATTTTACTGCTTAAAAGTTACTTGTTTTATCAACTCACATCTGTTTTGGTAATAGAAGCATTCATTCCTTCCTTGACACAGTGGTATCAGGGATATAGTTAATTCCAGAGCTCTGACAATTTGCTACGCCAAAGACAGTATTTCCCAGTAACAGAACAATTACATGAGAAACTAAGAGACCGTTTACAATAAGTGTAAAGCTCAGCCGAGGAAACTACTACATGTGAAATGCAATGACACAGCTACACATGCTTTTAGAACCGCGGTGACCGTAACATTGAGGTAATGCCAATATTGTGTATACACTCCATAGGAATGACAGCTCATCAGCAGCACAGAAAGAATTTTGCTAGCAGATCAAGAACACTGTAAACACATTGGGAACAGATGGGAAAAACTTCTTAAAGAGAAATTCTGTTTTGTTTTCCTAACTGTAGACTTGGACTTCTCACTGGAGAAAAGACTTCAGTTGTTTTCACGAAGAGCTTACATTACGTTCCGTATTTACCATAGAAGCAACTAGATATATACTTTGTAAATATCACTGTGTACCTGTTATTATTAAAAACATATTGGCAGCAATAGTTTCTTCCAAATTAACATGGACTAGTTTGAGTCTTTCATCCGTATGATCTCGTGGACTTTTGTGGGCCCAAACCTACCCATCTCTTGCACATGCTAGGAATGCCATTGGAAGCAACTGATTAACTTGAACGCACAGAATACAGAATTAAGTTAGTCATTATACTGGTGGCAAAAGAAATGTATTAGTGTGCTTTCTTCCCTCAGTTTTGTTCTTAACTGTATCCTAGTCTAAATCTGGACTGTAATACCCAGACAGCCCGCAGAATAATACTGCATTCCCAGAGCAGGCCAGGTAAGACGTTAGTCACCAACGAGACATGCAGGTTTGCGTTTTTCAACTTGAGCATTCAAAAAATTATAGAAGTTATCAAAAAACAGCTGCCAACAGACTACAGAACGTAGGTGACAGAACGGGTGATGTAAGCATAATTCCTTCAATGAAAAACACTTGCATTTAGGAACATCCTGCCCTTTGACAGTCAGTGGAAAAATTCCCACTGGCTCTCAGTGGGCCAGGATTTCAACAGTTGTGTGGTACCAGGAAGAGCCCATTCAAAGGGCCAAACACTACATTTCTTAATTCACAGCAAGACTCAGCTGATCAGGAATTCAGAGTACGGTAATGTTTGAAGGTGACAGGACACACATAATGCAATTCTTGGACTTGCAACGCATGTTATATATTCAGGTACTTAGTGTTGTCAACTAAAAAGTGCAGTCACGCTGTTCTACATTGCTATCCTGCCACTATCTTTGCTTAATCTGCAAATAATGTAGATTCTGGCATCAAACCTGCAAACACATATATGCGTGACACTTCCCATGTGGGCAGTCCCACCACAACCTAGACCAGTTGCTTGAGAAGAGCATAAAATAAGAATCTAAACCATTTAGCTGAAATGCTTCTGAAGACAGTTGTTCCTACTGCACTGATCATTACAACAACATGAACATTTTTTATCTGAAGTGCCACCTTGTTCGATTTAGTATCATCAAGTGTCTTTTGTGCTGAAGACTTTCAGTCAGATAAAGCCTTTGGGATTGCTCCTATATGCGGTGAAGTCAATGAGAGTTTAAGCAGACTACAAAAGTAAACACCATGAAAATACAGACTGTATTGTTAATTGAGAATTTCAGGCAGTATGGCAGCACGTATACTTTGAAAGAAAACACGTGCATTCAGATCTGGTCTTATTCATATTTATCCAGACCTAATTTGACTGTCTTTTCAATCCATTGAAAGCACCTCAGATTCAGAGCACAACAATCAGGCTTTTAGCACATCACTGACCTGAATGGCTTTAAACTGTTACATGCATTATTACTGCAAAAGAATGACAAGATGCCCAGGATGCATAATACAACTGGAAAGATTCTGCCTTGGCACAATTCTAAGAGCAGCAAAATCTGTCCCCAAGGTATCTAGTGTAAGTTTGTTAAGGTAAAGAGCAAAAAAAAACAAACCTCAGCTATTTTTATTATTTCAATCTCAGCCCCTATAAAACACATGGACAACTAAATGAACCATTGTACATCAAATCCAAGTGTGATTTATAGTCTATACCATTTTTTAACTATCCTTGAGAAACAAGATTTCTTTTCCGGATTCTACAGATCCATTGCTTACACACACAAGCAAGTGACGAGACGTAGCCACCTAAGTAATGCAACTGTATTTGTAAAACAGAGGATATGGCATCTATTTTGGAAAGCTGGAGAAGTGGCAAGAGTCTTAACCGTCTCTTAACTGATACTAGAAGGTATAGAATCACACCCTTCCCGCTGTTCAGTAGCTTCTCAAGGAAATTAAATTGTGGACAATCACCTTCCAATAAATCAGATCGGTGTCTGTGGGAAAAATCTCAAACAGTAACACCCCGGCACACGTACAAGCTTCAAACTCGAGCTAACTTTTTCTCAAGCAAACAGAAAGTCCAAACAAAACATAAGCTTCATCTTTCTAGTTGTGTAATTACAACACAAAACCTAATTATGAAATAACTCAAGCATGGCCTCTTTCTGGTACAATAACGTCAATAAGATTAAAGGAATAGCCAATAAGAAAATCTACACCACTTTATCACCTAATTCAGCCTCTCTTGAAAGAGCTCCAGTTGTATTGAATTAGTCTTAAGGACCCTTTTCAAACCAATGAGCCTCTAATTCTCTCCAGATGCAGAGACAGAAATTCGGTTAGCTAATATTAGAGATTTTAGACAGAATCCTTTAAGTGCTGATTAGGGTTATTTTTATCTCCCTCTCTACCTATCTATCGTTGATTGCTTCCTCAAGAATACAGTGTAACACCACCAGTTATAAAATCAGTTCAGCTCACTAAAAATAAACGAAGCTTTCCCTCGTACCCCTTTCTCCCTGCAGATTACATATCACACGCTGAGTTTAATGCAAGAGCATGCACACACGCGTGAACTATCAATGCGTTCAGATGGCGCAAGAAATATTGCTCTTAGGTAAGACAATGAGACTGTTCTGATTAGTACTCACCACGCCGAGTTTGGTTTGGTTTTTTTTTTTTGTTTTTTTTTGTTTTTTTTTTTTGGGAAATAAATCAGTGTGATTTCCCTCTTCAGAAAGCGAGGGAGAAAGGCGATGTTTCCTTCCCTCCCCGGCCAAACAAGGGAGCTAGGAGAGCCTGATCCTCCCGCTGGGTATAATCCAGTTCCCCGAGCCTGGTGGCCGCAGAGGGAGAGGAGAGGAGCCCCCGCCGCTCCGTGCAGCGCTGCTGCGGGCAGCGGCTGTCAGACGGTGCGGGCGTGTGCGAGCGGGGAGCGGCGGCGGCAGCGAAACATCAGAGCTTCCTGTGACATCACTCCGACCCCGCCCGCCGCCGGCCCCAACTTTACTTTTCTTTCTCCAACGGCGCGTCCCGGGCAAGCCGGGCTCCCCCGATGTTTGCCGGCGGGAGCTTGCCCGCGTCCCCGGCGGTGGCCGTCGGCTCCCCGACAGCGCGGCTCCTGTCCCCGCACCTTGCCCCAGGGTCGGCTGCAGCTCGTCCGCCCCGGGTAAAAGCCGGAGCTCCGGGACGGGTCGGAAAACACTCACCCGCTCTCTTGGAAAGGAGGAGACCGGGGGGGTCCTCTCACGTCTGGAGACAGTGAGATTCGTTCTCCGACTAGACCCAGAGAAAGAAATCAGTTTGGACCTTTATTCAGAGACAAGTAATACACGATGGCTGCATCCCTCCTTAACGTGACTGACCTGACCCACCTCTGCGCGGGGTCTGCCTTACGTCCCATACTGTAAGCGCTGAAAAGCTCTACAGAGAAATGCTTTTATTCCTCAAATGTAGAACTGCATCGAAGGTCAGAATGAAATTTTCAAATTCATAACTTACAAGGACATAATTTACAAGGACATAATTTACAGTGCCACTTTGTTTTATACACAAGCCA
>VXBH01009458.1:35443-48484 GCA_013400035.1 Rynchops niger
AAAAAAAAAAAAAAAACCAACCTGTATTTAAGCAAATAAGTCTTTGAAATATCAAGGGGTAGAATAAAAAGGCAGCAGGAATATTACCACTGCTGCACAGAACTCTAGGCTGCATTTTTTTAAATGCCAGTGATTTGAAAGCACAAGTTGTGAGCTGCCCGGTTTGAAAACTGCCATAATTGAAGACAAAACAAAATTAACGGCAGTCCTTTGACTAGCTTCAAAGAATTTTGTATCAGGACCTAAGAATATTTCTTTGAGAGCATTTATCACTTGTTCTTTGTACAACTGATACCTGCGCTACAGACAGAACGTGTGCTCTCCAAAGAAACAGACAGCTGCTGTGTGCACATGACAGTCCTATGCTGAACAAACGTGGAGTTTGTGGAGCGTTAAACCCAAGTACTATTAACACTGTAACACCAGTACTCCTTATGTGAGGCCATAAGGACCTCCCAAACATCACGGTTCTCTAAGTGCTCATCAAAATCATAACCATTTAATTTTCTTATGAAATAAAATGAAGTATTCTGCTTGCTTCTCACTACCTGCTGCTCATGCAGTCTTTACCAGCAGAAACATTTGTGGAATGTGTTCTGAACTGGATGAGGGAATTCATCTGGCCATTGAAAATCTTCTCCTCAAAAATGAAAACAGCAAGAAACCCAAAACTAAGCAAAAAAACCCCAAAACTAAAACACAAAACCCTAAGCCAGGGTCAGGAAACATCAGAAGAGGGAAGAGAGGGGCAGGAATACTTCAAATCCCTACGACCACTGGATAATATGAATTGTGAAATCACACTCTAGGGTCACTAAAAGAGCAGGCATATGACTTTAATACTCATTTGGCACATGCGAGTGTTGGTGCTTCTAGGATCTTACATCAACAGGAGAATGTTTGAGTTTTATAATCAGTGAAGAACTAAGAACTGGCACTCTAAACTTCTAGGCAATGTAAACAGATAGAAGCCGGGGATTAGCTCTGATTCTGAACAGTGAGGGAAATTAACTTCTCTAAAATAAACGATGTCCCCTCAGGTAGTGGAATTTTATCCGAAGTGAGCCTGGCTGCATTGGTTTAGACCAATTAGGTCTAGGCCATAGACTATAAAATGGTAAGCTACACTCTGTAACCTAGAAAATAATCCATCCATTCCAGCCAAGCACACACGTTCAAGACAGGCATCTGAATTAGCTGCAGAAATGTATTACACGGGACGTGTTTGATTTGGCATGTCAAATTCCGTGGAGTTGGGGGGTGTGGTGTTTGGGTTTTTATTTTAGTTCAAGATTCTTATATTCTACCTATTTATCTACCATTGGAGCTTTCTCACTCCTGCTCTCCAGGGATACTGAGACATCTCAGCTGCCGTAACTTGCGCTTCAAAGATGCGGAAGGCTCCCCCCGCCTCCCGCCGACTTCAGCTACCCTTTCCCCCCCGCGGCTGAAAGGCGCGTAAATCACCCCCAGACGGGCCGCCGTGGCGCCCGGTTGCCCCCAGCGGCGCCCCCGCGCGGCGGTCCGTGGGGAGGCACCGCCCCGCGGAGCGTTGCGCGGCGCCGTGCTGCCCCCTGGCGCGCAGCGGGGGGCGGGTTGCGGTTATTCGTATTCCACTTTCCTGGAAGCTGGTCCTTTCTCAAGATACGATACCGGTGGAAGCGACCGGTTATGGAACGTAATCCTTACGTCCGCGCCAAGGTGTTTGAAAAGCAGAAGCTGGAAAAGCGGAGACTTTCTCAAAATGTAAATAAATCGATCCGATTTGAAACAGTAAGCGGATTGGAGATGCTGGGAGAAATGCTGGTTCAAATCCCCATCCCTCAAAGTATTGCCCCATCCTTGGAAACGCTCAAGGCCAGGCTGGATGGGGCTTTGACCAACCTGGTCTAGTGGAAGGTGTCCCTGGCCATGGCAGGGGGGATGGAACTAGATGATCTTTAAGTGCCTTTCCAACTCTAACCTTTCTATGATTCTAAATGAACCGGAAAGAAAAGAGAAGCAGGGGATAGTAAATAAAAAGGAGAAAAGGAGGGCATAACAGCAAAAATGTGAGGAAAAGACAATGAATGAGAAAACTTCCTTTCTCAAAGACATTTTGCTTCATCATCTCTATGGACTAAGGGCACATACCAAGTTATTGTAGGTCAGATGATACCTGGAAAGTCATCCAGCCTCTGTAAAATTGCCTCAGCTTGTTGGTCCCATAATACAAAGTGGGAGAAATTTCACAGCACCCTGCATATTTCCTCCAAAGCAGCTAGGGAAGATTCTGGAATGAAATGACTGGGTGAATGGGCTCTAGTTAATTGGAAACATACAGTTGCTGTAACACCTTAGTGTAGCTTCATTTTTTCACCTCTTCACCATTCTGCCATATGATTCCCTACCTTTTCCCTGCATTGCAACTTAATCATTCCTGCTTCTACATTCACCACTTAGTTATCTTTGAGAAGTGCATAGATCTTTTTTCTTACTCTTGCATCTGACTGTTCTGCAGATATTCAAGATGCAGGAATGAAAAGAAGTGAACAAATGAGAAGGGCACAAAAGAAAATTCTCGTGGAGTTGATGAAGATCAAATCAGACCAGACCATGCTGCAGTTTGGACTTTTTTATCGGAAAAACTAAATAAATGCACTGTAGAGCTATACAAAAAGAAGACAGGAAGACAGCTGGATAACTGGCATGGTGGCCAAACCTAGTACACACACCAAGAAGAGCGCGCACTCTCTGAACAAATCTCTGATTATAATCACACCACTTTTTATACAGTCTACAACATTCCAGTCTTCATTCTCGTTGCACTTTGTCACGAGCCTAAAAGATTCATCACTTTGTAATGTTTTCTGAGTTGAAATAGAGGTACTGTTGAGATGCTCTAACTATAAAATCTTTTTCTGTCTCAACAATGGCATAAGAGATCCATCAATGGATTGCTTGTTTAGTCACTGTTACTACAAAATGAATGCATGAGAAGTTTCTTTAGTATAATGCTAAGTAGGGGGTGGAAGAGTATGGGACAGTACCTGTTAGTCCTGTCCTAGCTACAGCAGTTCTGGAAGAAGAGAAGACTGCACAGTCCTGGGGAGTGACTGAGCACACGCCGTGAGGAGACCCTGTTAGTTTGCAGGAGAGCTCAGCAAGCAGGAGACTCAGAAGAACAGGGAGCAGCCACGCAGCCAGGTTTCTGCAGGGACAGACAGGATGATTTTTCCTAGACTTCCAGGGTGGGTTTTGTAGGTGTTGAATACAGGCAGCCAGGGACAAATCACTGGACCAAGAGGGAGCCTGAAGGAGAAATATTGCCATGAAATGACACAGGGATCATAAGGCAATCTGTGTACAAACAAATGCATTTATTCTTTCCTATCTTTTATATCTGTTGTCTCATTCTGAATATTCTGTTTCAGAAAGGTCATCATTCTCGTTTATGATCTAATAAAACTTACAGAGTTCACAAATCCTTGTTAGTGCTCTTAGTGGGACTGCTTTAAGAAATACCATGGAACCTTCCCCTTCCTCCCAATCCCTGCAAGTCTCCGATCGGAGTCCCATCACAACTGAAACCACCACCGGGTGTAGAGCTACAGTCACAGCTGGGCAGAGGACACAGCCTCAGGAACAGCTCTACCTCTATCACCTTTATTTGGGCTTGATGCTGAGGAAAAACTCTCCTTACAGAAGCACTGCCAGCAATAACGCAGATTCATATAAACACTGGAGTTACCTACATGTTGCATTCCTGATACTAAAGAACGAACTTCATTCTCTTTTACGTGAAAGCTCTAGAAGATGTTTTTGTTTAATGTTGCACGTACCTCGGCTCTGTTTCCATTCCGAGGTACATCACACAATCTAGCAACCACCTAAGTTTTAACACTGTCAATCCGTGGGAAATTATTATGGCTAAGAATAGAAGATGAGCTGTCTTTACTGCCTTTATGATAAAACTTATACAAGAAAAGGTACAGACACCTGTGCACTCACCTGCATTCCCAGCCAAGCAGACACAAGCTAGTGTGAGCGTCGAAGCCAGGTACCTGTGGCCTTAGTGGGGCGTTCAGCCCACTGCTAAGTCCCGCCTCTCCCGTACCTGGTGTGTCTAAAGCAACTCCTGCTTTCCGAGGCCACGTACACTACTGTGCTAAGGCAGTTGCTATGCTACAAGTGGAAAAGCCTGGGAACAGTTTAAACCATGGGCTCTCCACTTGTCTGCAATGACAAATTCCAGCTGGTCCAAGTATTTAACCTACTGCTCTGCTCCTACCCAGCGCAGCTCCATTCTACAAACTTGACTCCTGATGTGCAGAGTACAGACAATACCTGGAGAGTAAGGTCAATAAAACTTGAGTAAGGTCAAAGAACTAGAATGGGAAGATACCAAACTGGAACTGAAACTGGCAGGTAACTACACACCAAATTAATTCTGTGTAGAAAATTGACGTTACTAGTTTTCAGCAGCCTATGGAGTTTATAGCTTTCCTGTCAGAAATGCACTTGTTTGGTTTATATAGTTATTGCATTGTAAGTCTGTGGTGTTTATACATTTCAGATAGCAAGACTCTATGTAAGTATTTGCTGTTGGGCATTTCAGTTTCATGAGCATTTTTCAAATCAGACTTGATAGATCCCAGATCAAAAGTCATGAAAGGACTTAGGCACCAGAAAAGAAGTTTGGATGGAGTTTCTGTATAAAAATCTATGACTTTTACTTGCCCCCTCACTCAGATACTTAGAATGTATAAATGCTTTCATTTTCAGCAGTAAAGCTTAGCCTCTTTGTGGAGTTAGTCCAAAGCTCCTCAGGCATATAAGACTTAAGTTTTCTGAAATCACACATGCCATTCATAGTGCACAGGCAAAGGTAGCTTAGTCCAACAGATCACTTCTTATTCTGTCATTGCTGTCCTTGTCCTTGCTGTAGTGGTTGAGCACCTCATATGTATTTCAGCTACTTATTTCCACACCACCTCTCACAAACAGCAGTGTAACTGTCCTCAGTAGTTCTAACCATGAAGAGAAAACGTGTGACACATAACAAAAAAGATTTACATCATCAAAGAAGACAGGGAACAGTTTCGAAAATATCCTGCTATCTTTTGTTTCACAGGCAGCAAGGTGCTTCTAAAAAACATAACAGGAAACTAACTACTTTTTTTTTTTCCCTTTCCTTTAGAAACATTCTCATTATAGAAGATTTACCCAAGAACAGAGAGGTGCCTTGGAGAAGGGCAGGAACTATAGCACTGTTTCATGTTAGTCTTTAAAAAAAACAAACAAACACAAAAACCCAACCAAAAACCCCCTCAAAGCCAACGGGAGAGTACGCATAGTGTTATCTCTGAAGCAACCATACTTATTTCTATGAAAGGAATTTGTTCCGTTTTTTTAAAAAACTTAATACGTATTTCTGGAAATTATTAACTTGCTAGCCATGAATCTAGTTCAGTAGCAAGGATAAAAATTAAATATATTTTTAAATCTTCAAAAATATCTGTCAAATTGCTTCACACATTTACCACTTGAGCACTCTTTTTATGGTTTCTGGTGGGTTAATTCTGATCTCACATTCATTTTACAATAGTGTCATTATATGCATTTTGATGGACCTAAATCCAGCTTGCATAACCTAAAATAACTCTGATTAAAACATACCCAGTGTCTGTTTCCTCTTTATAGCAATAGCCCTATCTTTTAATCTATGATGGAAACAATCATGCTTGACAAGTGATTAGTGTTTGACAAGCATTATGCTTTCTTTAGCACAAAAATAGATTTCAAAAAAGAATAAGGGAGCAAAGTAAATTTGAATCTTGTCTACTTTTTAATCATTATGAGTTATACACCTACACAGTCTGTTCTGTCCTGTTTCAGCTCTGACAATTATATACAATCAAACTATAATTTAACACCCTTTATCAAAGTGAAAGGTAATGTTTATTAACATGAATGAGGAATACATAATAAAAATATAAGCAGCTTAATAATATGTAATCAAAATAATCAGTACAGTAAATGTATTTAAAGGGTGTACAAGAAAGGCTTTCATTCACAGGTGAATAGTAGTTTATTTCACGTTTTCATAAAAATCAAAGTTGTATTTTTTCAGGGAGTCTTTACTGGCTGTTTCTTTCTTTTCTTCTTGATTTTTATTAGTCTTCTTTCACCTTTTTTTTTATCGAATCCTAAAGCAAAATGAAGAAAGTAAGATTAGATGCTGCATGACTAACACATCCAACATTATCAGAAATAAGACAAGTCTTATTTTCAAGAAATATTCTTTAAAAAAAAAGAAAAAAGAACATGGTCTTACCTAAAGTCTTCATATGACTGACCAATGCCAAGTTGTCTTATTTCTGTTCTTGTACACTGTATTTTACTGTCCATCTTTCTCTCTCTAGCTCTGTCTCTCTTCTGATTTCCATTTTCACTGTTCTAAGACTTTCAACTATTGCATTTTATCAGGCCAATACTGACTACCAAAAGTTGCAAGAATGCTTCAGCCTGCATAATATTTACCTCTTATGATAATCTGTGGCAGTATCACTTCCCATACCTTTCTTGCAGATCCTCAAACACGACTTCCTGGAGGTGAAATTATTTTCATTCCCACCGCAACCACTGTATCTAAACGGCTGACATCTTCCAGTTGAGTAGTTGTAGAAAAACCTTAACTCTTTGGCTCTACAAAGTCCTCTGTCCATAGGGGTCATGCAGAAAGAAGGGATAGGGGGTGGTTCTAGAAAGACCAAGAAAAATAAGGTTAGAGACAACACTGCAGTTTACCAGTTTTCTGTTATATTGATGTTATATACGAAATTTACAGCTCACAGAATTTTGAAATTAATATGAAATTTTATGGCAAATTTAATTCTGCCCTTCTGAAAATCCAGGATAGTTTACATAACCATCTTCCTTTTGTGATTTAAGCCAGCAAAAGCTTACCTAAAAGCAAGGTTTGTTTCCTATATATTTATTGATAAAATTGCCATTCCTGTGATAGGAGATAGTATTCAAACCCAATTAGAGAAGTTTCAAGTATTTGTAGAAAGTGAAATGAAATAAATTAAACTTGGACAGCTTTTAAAATATTGTCAATATTTATGACAATTAATTAAGTGAATTTTCCTAAGTACAGCTAGATATTCTGAAATCAAATAGAAGGTAAAAGTAATCAGCATTTCTAATATAAGATTCAATACCTTAATATTGGGTTTGTCATATGAATACATAAAGCTTCGCCTAAGCAATAGAAGTTGGTCTATTTAAAAACACTGAGCAATTATCAAGAAATAGCTTGTAAATTGCAGAATAACAAAGGATCAGACGTGAAGAATAAGTGCACAAAGTGACCGAGATGCTGGTGCTTTAGTGCTGCTCTTAGGTTTTTACCATTCCAAGGAGTAGGTTGGCGGTTTGTTTCTTCATTGTCGCTGCAAGTGAGAGTATGAGAACTGAAACACTGGAAGATGAACCTGAGGTATCTGAAGTACCTGGGCTCTGGAGCAAGTTGAGGAAGCAAATCCATGCCAGAATCCCCAAACCTGGAGAAACTCCATCATCTGTCACCCTGGAGTGACTCATACAAAATGAGAACTGACACAATTGGTGCAGAGGATGCAAGAAACTGAATGGGAGCCATTTTATCATCAGTTATGAGCGACCCAAAGGAGCACCCTTTTCCTTCAAAAAGTAGCAGAATTGAGATAGCTGAGATATGAATGCACAAATGGAAACGTGAAGCTAGTCAGATGGCTTCTTGAAGTTACAAAGCCAGGTAGAAGTGGTTCAGAGAAGAAATCAAGTAAAAATCTTAGTGGATAATTTGGGTTACAACAGAGCTGAAGACATCCTGTTGTCACAAAAGCAGGAAGCAGATGAGTTGCTGAAAGCAAGAAGTTATGAATTAAATTGGGCAATTCAAGAGGCTGACAGGAAAATATCCAAAATGAACCATGATACATCTTACTTATCTTCCATATATTACACCTGAAAAGCTGGCAAGGTAAAAGAAGTATAAGAAGTTGCTGGGAAAAAAATAGAATGGTGACTTATGGAAAGCTAAGACAGCAAAATGAAATTAATAATATATTTGAAGCTGTGTTAGCAACAGCGTACTATTCAAAAAGAATCCTGAAATGCAAAAACTGAGTCATGAGTTGTTTTTTCAAGATAGATTGAGTTAGTTTCAGGTTATAAAATGAGCACTACTTAATTTGTTTTTATAACTGTAACATTAAGAGTGAGTTTCACTCTGGATCCAGAGTAAGAGCTCACAGTGTGATAAAATTTACATTAAATCTACTGTTTTATTTATAATGAAGATGGTAGTTAAATAAACTAATGCAATGCTTTTGGTACCGCTCTAATTGAGAACTCTTGTGCCTAGAACTAATTTCATCTCACTTTTATCTGGAGAGGGTGTTAGCTTTCAAAGCGTATGTTCAGCAACGTTAAAAAAAAAATGCTTACCTATTTTAACCTGATAATTTCAGAAAAAGCAGAAAGACTTGCCAGTGATGAAAGGGCCAAACAGCATAGGTTTTTTAATTATGTAACACAATTTAAAGATATACTTTGTAATGTACATTACTTATCTGGTACGTAGAATTTTCCAGAGAGGCTCCAGGGTCCTCTCATGAAGGAGTTCTCACAATGACTGTAAGCTTTAGGGGAGTCATGGAGCCACTGATGTGGTAACTGGTGAACAAGGACTACCTATGTACGTATAATGCAACTGGCAGAGCGGCATCCAAACGCTGTTAAGAATTCCACTTCTACTCTTTCTAAAAATTATGTTCTTTGTCTAGATCATTGCTCGATAAATGCCCCAGGTACCAAACACTATTCCTGTTTGTCTTCAAAATACCTGCGTATTCTTTACACTCACAGAAGCAACCAGCCCATGAAGAAAACCTCTTAATTTTGCCACGTAACAGCCTTCCCCGCCCCCCCCCAAACCCCAGTATATTACAATAAAAATGAAATGACATGATAATTTACTATCTGCTGAGGATCACAAAAATTATGAATTTATTTTAATACACTGGTCACTAAAAGACCTGTTAATTTTAAGATACTGTAATCATAAACTATGTGCTGGTCATGCCCAGCCCAACATCTGCATTGGCAGAACCATCTATAAGCGTGTGAGTTAGTATGTTAACACAGTCACTGGGAGCATTAGATCCAGGTAAGTTTTCTCTGTTCAGCCCCTGCTTCTAATGCCGTACTTATGTATATGATGTTACAGTAAGTTTAAATATTATGCCTGTTCTTGAGTTTCTCTCTCAAATGTTTGGGTTTTACAGCCTCTTTTTTCTAAGTTGATGAAATGTTTTACCTCCTGCTTTTTCTATGAAGGAAAAAAGAAAAAGAAAGAAGCAGATCCCACAAAATCCCACAACACTACACAGAGGGGAAGGGGTACACACTGAAGACGGTAAAAATAAATATTAACACATGTCCCACTATCAGAACTATTTTCTCCTAATCTGGTCATTAAAAGTCTATGAATTACAGATATCAACTTTATTGAGAGACTACTTGAAACAGAAATGCTGTTTTTAACTCTACTTTTTTCCTCAATTTAGATTACATTAGCAATTTTGGTTTTCACAGTGCAAGTAAGATTACTCAATACATAATTCAATACATGTTAACATCAAGTGGATCATATCAACCTAAAAATTAATAAATGTCATTAAATGCTTTCTAACTTTTTTCTACATGCAACTACATGGCCCATCCTATGGCCTTTGATGTAATTTATACACAAATCAACCGGTTATTTAATTGACAGCAACAGACCTTAAGACTCCATCTTCACCCTTGTGTTCCCGCTATTCTGTTTCTCCAAAATATCTGATTTAAACACGTTTTAAATATCCAATAGCAAGCTGATAAACTTGGATTTGCTATGTATATTATTTGCCAAATATATGCGACATAAGTCAGGTCCCAAACAAGTATGGGAAAAAAGAATTTACAATTCATACAGGCAAAGGACAAATGAAAAGTTTCCAAACTGAGTTAGCCAAGCATTTCCAGGTGTAAAATTTTCTTCTGGAAAATGCTGATACAATGAAATATATAGTTCTGCTCCTCAGAAACATGGCAATTCCATCAAAACCTTTTGAAGGAAATTAGACCTTGGAACCCAACTCCAGTGGGGCCTGGGAACTGGAACTCTGGCCTCTAGGGCCTCACATGGGTTTCAGGCTTTACAACAGCAAAATACAGCATAGGTCTTCCTGTTATCTTATCTTTCTGTTTTTCTGTACTTTTTCTTGATGATGCAGATGTTTGGACTGATTTTGTTCTGGTGAGAAAGTAAGACCAAAACCTGCAATATTTGATATTTTGTTTCTAAAAAAATATGTAAACTAATTATGTGGAATAAGCAGTAGATTAAAAAGGCTACCGTTCTTATCTATAAAAAGACTATTGTATCTTACCCTTCACTGCTACCTAAACAATCTTTAAATGTGTGTGGTTTAAGATAAAATTGTTATAATACAGCCTTTTCTTGAAACCCAGACACCCGCTCTGTGGTGTGAACAGATGACATGATCATAGTTCAGAATCTCTGAAACGCGCATATTCAGAGGTAGACTCATATTTATAAAAAGTATTCCCAACCCTGCATTGCAACAATAATCCTTATCCCTCAGGCTGAGCTGGGGTTGTGTGACAATGAATTGTTAATTGATCACAGTACAGAAGAAGTTTGAAATTATCTTGGTGAGCTGGATGAGAAACAATGCTTCCTGCATTCTCTTTTGCTAGACACAGGTGTGTGACATTTATGAAACTCCAGATTTATTGCCGGATTTTTGATACATGTAGGCTTCAGGATCTCCTTCCTGGTGGCAGCAAAGAGAAAATAAAAGAATCTTCACGTAGACAAGCTATTACAAAAATAATGAGTCATCTGCACTTAACAGTACTCTATAGGTATAAACGGGTGCAGATCCAATATAGTGAATAGAACTGTGTCAATTTATATCAGCAAAAGAGACGGCCCTGACTTTGAGAAGTAATAACAGGAACTCTCTCTGTGTACCACTCCATATTTGCTGGGCTGAAAACTGACTTTTGATCCTGCACCCCACTTAGCAAATGTAGAGTATAGCACTCATAATTCCCCAACATAGATCACTTTGTATAATCTAAAAAATGAAAGGTTTGATTCTTGGCTTCACTTTCTCTTAACTTTCCCAGAATAAAAGTTATTTTAGATCTTGTAGCAGAGTAAGACCAGAACGATCTTCACGCTCTGCAGAAAGTTCATTGTGGAGAGATAGTGCTAGAAGTCTCATGTTTATATGCAAAAAAAAAGAAGAAAAAAAAGAAGTTTGTTTTGTTTGGACATAGAAGAGTTTAATTTTCTGAAGATCAAGAACTTTGTTGGAAATCTATTAATCTGATATCATTACAGAGTTATACGTACCACCATTAATATCTTTTTTTTTCCTTGAAATCAAGATGAAATAGCATTTCAGTTATGAGCTAAAGTATTCTATAAGAGACAACTCCTTGCAAAGTTTTTTTTAATGGTGGTCATGTATTTAAAAAAATGAAGATACATAGCCACACCAATATACACACAAAATAGATGTTACAGTGGCAGAACAGCTAACTTGCCTGCACCAGAGAAGACAGGCATCAGCCACTCCATCCTGAACAGTCCATCATATGTGCACAGCCAGATTCTTGTCCCTCACTGAGGGCCATGGGGAGTCACAGTGCGTGTCTGTGTGAGGTGGCTCTACCTTGCAACTTCAGTTTACACCTCTACCTCTATTAACAGCAAGAATGGAAGCTATGCTCTCCACATCTCTGTGGAGAAATCATCTGTCAGGTTTTTTTCCTCCCCCCATAGTGGGATTGCACAAAGTACCAGATTTTAGCCCACCCTAGCAGTCTGAAAGAGGCTGGCAAACAGAATGGCAGCAGGTGGCTCTATGGGGCAGATTAGTGCAAGTCAGATAAAGGTAATATAGTAGGGAACAACCTGTGGGGTCTTTAGACTTTTCACTGAAACACACTGGTCCTTCCAAGGTCCTGTTTCTTACCTGACCCATCAGCTACATTGACTCCCACCCACACTTGTTCCCTGACCCTTTCTTCCACCCACTTTCAAGTCTTCTCTTTCTCTTACCCTCACCTCTCCTTCCCAAAATCTGCTCTACCAGAAAATTCACTATTGCTGAGACAACCCTTCAGTTGTCTCCAAGAAAAAATCGTGAATCGTGCCGCATTGTTTGTACAGATGAGTTGGAGATTCTCATTAGGAGTAAAAACCTTCAGGAAACCTGTATGCTTTTATGTCCCTAGACTTACTACCAGGCCTTAAATCATTAAAATATTTTTCAGTGAAATAAGTTGCCAAAAGCTTTACTGTTTTATATTCAACCATTTTAATAACGGAGTGCATTGATGTTTTTTGTGTGGTAAACAAACAATCCAGCTATCACAGAAACTTACCTCAGCTCAACAGTGCATGTGGATCATAGTGCAGGCAAAAAAAAAAAAAAACAACACAACAACATTCAAGCTTTATTAGACATATCATTCTAAGCAAAGAGTACAGGAATGTTATCCTACATGCCCATAATCTTACAGATCATATTAAACACAAAAGCCTTGATGAATTCATAAGTCATCACTCAGTGCCCAAAAGTACAAATAAGTGTAAGTGCAAAAAACCAACAGAAATGCTTGGTAAGAATGTTCAGGGTTTTTCCAACTGTTTCTTGTTTCCTCTTGCATAACTGTGGATCATAAAAATGACATGCCTCAAATTCAATCTCCCTTTACAGTGTGAGCAAGTACCAGCAATCTATAGTGGACAGCCTCCAGCTGTAGAAACTGTTAAAACCCAGCCCTCTACAGCAAAGGTCCAGATACTCATCTGCGTTATAATACATAATACAAAAACACCTTGGAAGCAGACACAAAATTAATTCACACTCACTTTGATTATACTCAAACCAAGAACTGAGTTTAATATAGCCTTGGGGGGGGGGGGGGGGG
>VXBH01009458.1:48502-60362 GCA_013400035.1 Rynchops niger
ATTATGATAAATATATTGTACCATATTCCAAAATCCAACTATGGTCCATTTTTAACAGGTAAAAGGAGCTTTAAATAGCTGCCAATTAGATCACCATAAAAATATTAATTTTGACTAAAACAACTCTGCATCACTGCTTTTAATCTTTAAATTTTTGTATTTATCAGACCTTCGGGAAGCACACACTTTCGGAAGAGTACAAGATGTGGTCAGTCTTCCACTTTCTAATATTTATTGAAGATCTGTAAGTACCAATATATTTCTTTGCTTTGACTTTCTCTGCTTACCACAACATTTGACATAGACATAAGCCCACTCTTTAGTCTCAGATATGTTGGAAAATGGGTGGAAATGAAAAAGCAATAAAAGACCGAGAGCTAAGAACTGCTAAATCTTACCAAAAAAAATGGGAAACTGGTTGCGCTCCTCCTTCGGGGAACTACCGTTCAGATTGCTGGACTTCTCATTTTGAGCAGTCGGCAACAAATTGACTAAAAGGAAAAAGAAGTGAAACAGTAAATAAGGGGTTATCTACACAGAGCAAAGCTCTGAAAATAAGCTATGACTGGTACCCATTTGCCTTGCTCTGTGCCAGTATTAATACCACTAAAAGGCAGCATTTCTTTAAGTCCCAAAGGCATAGGAAACTAATGTGCTGAGGTAACTTTGGGATGGATTCCTTTTTCTTCTTTAATTTACCAATGTAAGATTTAAATCAAACATGGTTTGGTAAGGTTATTTTTATATTACTGGCAGACATTCTGACCTTTGCAATTGTAAGCCTTTTTCAAAATATGTATTACTGACAACAAAATGGCTATGAAAATAGTTGTAATGTTACTGAATTCACTGTGCTGTGTGTTTCACTGTGTGAAATACACTGCTGTGTATTTCAATTAACATACGTTCAAATAAACATGAAAATGAGTGGACAAGCCAAGGAGCGTCTGCATTAAAAATGCAAAACTTTTTTTGCAAAAGCAAATTCTTACCAAAAATCCCAGGAAACTGGTTGGGTTCTTTCTCTGGGGAGCTACTGTTCGCAGTGTTGGTGTGCTCTTCAGCTGGAACAATTGGCAATAAATGTGCTAAAAGAAAAACAAAATGAAAACAACTAGGAAAAACAACATAAAACAATTGGTATCAATGATTCAGTAACACTCAGGTAAAAACTCTGATCTATTTAAACCATGGCAACGGCCCCTAATCCTCTCTTTCTTCTTGGGTATTCATAGAAATTTACATAAAGGTGTTATTTCAGGATAAAGTCAGGAAAAAAAAAAAGCCTTCTGCAACTTTTAGTCCAGAAGGT
Source organism: Rynchops niger (assembly GCA_013400035.1). Classification (NCBI taxonomy): domain Eukaryota; kingdom Metazoa; phylum Chordata; class Aves; order Charadriiformes; family Laridae; genus Rynchops; species Rynchops niger. Next base: position 49,815 of record VXBH01009458.1, read on the forward strand.
AAAAGTGGAATCAGAGCCCAGGAAGAAATGCTTCATCAAAGGTAGGGGAAAAGCACATAGCTCTATATGTATATCTTTAAAAAAAAAAATGTTTAAAACGGGAACCATAGTGGGTCTTTCCTTTTCTAAATGTGAATAAGCTCAAGTTCCCCTTGCCAAAATGACCGATTATGAAACAGTCCTGGAAAAAGGCCCACTAGAGACAAGCAAGACAAAAGGGTCTGGAGGCTCTGTCTGGGAAAATGTATTAGTCCTATGAATAAAAGTAAATATTTTGTGAAGGGGAGAGGAGTTATGAAGGTTACTATATTCTGATACAGAACAGTTCACAGGAACTAGCAATACGAGGAAGTGGACGAATGATCTGTGGCCAGGCTGTTTTGGTAGCCTAAACTGCACAGCCGAATCATTCAGAAATGAGGGACAGGCCTCCATGATTTTTTGGTGGGGAAACTTGCAACGCACAATAAGGAAACAGTAAAACCAGAAATTCCTATATTGGCACCTCTTTTCATTACAAGACTTGGTTTGAAAAGAGTATATTCAGATGTATAGGTTAAAAATATGTGTTAATATTTTATGATATTATAAAGCCAAGCAGCTGTCAGATTTCAGATTACAGAAAAAGACTTATGTGGCTGTAACCAGAATGGGTCCGTTTCTTCATTCCCTGTCATTATCTCTATTACTGTAAACTCTCTGTCTTCTTCAATGTAGGTACCAATATTTTTACAATATACTTCAAACCAAATTTCCCCAGCTTTCTCCCCTAGAAATTGTGTTTATAAAATCTTCCCCCTAATGCAAGTTTAATGGAGAAATGTGATGCTGTAATGTCAAGGTACAGCCAGGAAACGGTACTCATTGTGGACCAAATCCCTTCTTCAGTTGAAATTAATGTTATTTTAATTAGTTCATCTATCTGTATTGCTTCTAAAATTCTATTTCAAATTCCAGATCACACACTATTTGTTTCAACTTAGATGTATTAAATAGTATGCAGATTCTGGAAAATTAATATAGTGTTCTTTTTTACACAGACAGGTTTAATATATATTTTGCAGGGAGTTGTAGAATTAACATATATGTAGGCAACTAACTCTCATGAGAAAAGTAAAAAAGTATGAGTCCTGTCATATTCATTACAATTAATAGTACCTACCATTTTTTTTAGTTTGTATTTTTCATTTTTGAATTTTTATTTAAAAATATATATACTTAATGTTAATTTCAGATCTAAATTATTGCCACCTCAGGATAACCTAAGTTGTCTTTTTTTCCCATGCAAGGTACCTTAAAACACAACATTATTTATACAAGAATAACATTAAGAATAATGAGGACAACAACTCACAGTTGCCTTGGCAGGTAGTCTGGCATTCTTCCAAATTCTTGAAGTTGTTCTGGTTTCCTAGGCACCCACCATACTTGAATACTTCACATATCTTTTTCTCTTTGTTATAGAAATACCTGGAAAAATAGCCTCGGCAGATTCCAGGGTCCTTCTCATGAAAGCAGAAGTTGGGCTTTTCTGCAAACAATGGCAAATGATGAACAGGGTGGGGGAAGGAAAAAAAAAAATCAATACACATTCCAAGACAATAATAGAGCTGGAGGAAGTTTATAAAATAAACCTGTAACTTTGGACTAAAGACCAACTGTAAAATAACTGCTGCTTTATTGTACTGCTTTCGTTCTATATATAACACTGCAATATTATGCTGGAGCATTACAGGGATGTTTTTATTGCTTTTTTTCCTCTTTTCAAGTAACTGGTAAATTATATCTTAGAAAACAAGGACTAATGATCCTTTACGTGTCCTCCTACATTGAAGCTCTAAGAGGAAAATTAGTTTTTACTCTGAATTAAAGCAAGACTTGAATCTCAGCTGGTTCAGTTGAATTCCAAGTACACATTCTTGTCATTTATGTAGTCATTTTTGTCAATGCTGGCGTGAAATATACAGAGAGCAATGTTAAGATAGAATGAAAAAGGAAATAGTTTTTAAAAAAGAACAGAAAAAAACTCACAATGCATTTTGTCTGGGACAATCTACTGCTATAAAAGGATACAGGCAACTGGGAGACAGAGCAGCTATTCTATCATTTTTCAGTCACAGTCCCTAGTTTGCAATCAGTAACTACAATATCAACCAAGAAAAATTAACAAATTAATACTGTGTAATTTGACTGAATATCAAGGCATGACAGCATGGCTTCTGGCAGAGAAGAAAAACACATAAGCCATACAATAATCCCCAAATGTCAATTTCTCACCATATTCAATTTTTTTCTCAAAATTATATTCTTAAAAGAAAATCATGGAAACTATAATGAAATATATGTGGAGGTATTCTCAAATTCTTGCTAGATACTTTGAAATATGATTCTTGACTGAGCTGACTTGCAGAGAAAATTGTATTTAGCCATCATATGAGCCAATCATATCAGATGTGACAGAAAATGGCCTTCCTTTCCTGTGAAACTTAATAGAATATTGAAACTAAAACAGTGCACAGAGGGCTGTCATTTTAATAAAAATTACCATAGATCAATTAAGTTGAAGTCCCTAACATTTTTGGAGTAGATTATGGAGTTGTAAGGAAATTAATCCTATTACATCTATTTTAGCCAAGTATCTATTAAAAGTCAATGCTAGAACAAGAATATCAATGCTAGAACATCACCTCAATTGATGCACAGCGTATATTTATATAAAACATTATAATAGCTCTTAATTAGTGTTTTTTCAAGAAATAGTTGTCAATATCTTGTACTTCAATTGTTATAAAGCTTCATGAACAGCAAAATGGAAAATTAAAACCATGAAAATGTTCTTGCAAAAAGAAACAGGATCAATGATTTTAAGCACTCCTGGATGGCTTAATTTTGATTTTTCACTACGAATTGCATTCTCTGCCAGAAAGCCCATGTATTATAAAGTTCAGATATTTCATGTTTCTTGCGATTCAAATGCAGCACCTATTGATGTTCACAGATTTAGAAAACTAAGTTCACATAGACCAACAGATAAGACAGCCACGGGCAAGGCATATGATATGCTTTCAGCTGAGAATGGAAATGAGACAGTTATGTAGACAGGTAGCAGGCAACCATTTGCCAGAGTAGTACCTATTCCATCTATTAGGAGCTCACAGACAATACAAGCTACAGAAACAATTCTTTCATCAAACATTGGATAATACTGTGAAATAACAGAAAAAGGTCACTGGATAGATATTAACTAAGAAAATAAGGCAGATAATAAGGATATGTAGACAACAGGATTATGACTGATTCTTAAAAACAGCTGCTCTTCGTTTAGAAAATCCTTATATTAAAATGGTTCTTGCAGAAAAAGAAAATTATGTCCAAATAAGTTGAGCTTACAGCTAACTTTTATAGTGACGTTTGAAGAGAGAGGTCATGAAGGCAATATAATCCCATCTATACAAACCAGTATTACACTTCTAAATGCCACGTCTTTCTCCAGAGACTCAATATTCACTACATTACTGGAAACAACAGTAAACATGTAACGATGTTGATGATAGCCACAAGATGAATTTAACAGGATATGTTCTGTTTTGTCATTAAAAGCAGGGAACTAGGGTCAGACCTTAAAGGAATTAGTGCCAAATGTCTGCAGCATCTGTGGAAAATCAACTTCAATAACTTCCATAGCATAGAACCACGATTTTTTTTTTAATGCATTAATAATGGAAAAGACAGTAGACAATAGGAAAAGAAAACTATCATCTCAGCATGAAAATATTTGAGAATACTGTTCTGCAAAGCTAAATGATTTAATTAATCTGTTTCAAACTGTCCGTGCAAATATTGGTATTTCTGTGAGGAGTTAAAGGCACACCAATTCAAGAGGAAGCAAGTGGAAGGAAGCAAGGGAAGGAGGGTAAGCAGAGAAAGAGGAACTGACTTGTGATGAAATTTACTCAAGTCTGCATTTGGGGAACTCTGGCTACCAGCTCTGGGCCCAATCCAGATAAGACTCTCTAACGTGGAAAGAGAGGGTGGGGTGGAATAGATCTTCACAAGTTCCATTGCAACTGTCAAACTTAAATATCCTTGTTAGGAATATAGGTTACCTCAACAGACCAACAGTGTTTCAGACAAGTGCTTAAGTAGTGGCTATTTATGAAGTTTGGGTATCAGGCATTTAAATTTCTGCAAACAGTCTACCCCTTCAGGAGTGGGAAACTTGCCCCCTTGCTTAATGAGTAATAAGGGGATCTGCCCTAACCTCTGTGTGTTCCTACACACGCAGTGCTTGAGAAGTTCTGTTTCAGTGATTTTTTCCCTGTTTTTGCTAACAGTGGAGGAAGCATTTAGATTAGTCTCAAAACACACAGTAAGAGTTTCACACCATGGATAATCATATAATACTTGAATCCCTGCTTGAATCTTTTCTCTTTATTGAAGAAAGAGAAAAAAAAGTGTCATGATGTGTTTATTTTGGGGAGAAGAGATTGCAGCTACTATCTTCAGCGACCGTAACTGCCCTCAAAGTCTTTGAGGAATACAGAAGAAGATTAGGAATAAGAACTCCAGACTGATAGTCTTGTTTTTATTAGGAGATAACTCGGACCACACATAAAGAATTTATCAAGGGAAGCTAAATCCCTTATCGTTGTATAAGAGTCTTAGGTTATTATGTAAACATCATTACCTTTCTTAATTTTTGCGAACATCATCTTCCGAGGCAATTCTGCAACATAAATAAAAAGAAAAGTATTTAGCAAAAGCAGACTTGTTAAGTCTCACCTGCAATACCAGGGTGCTTAGCAGTAACTACGAGCACTGAGGAGGAAGAATATACCATGTCTTCCTCCTCTTTCTTTGCTTTATTAAAGAAGTATCACAAAAGGTTGCTCTGAAGGACTAAAGTATCATTTCCTTTGTATGAGAAGACCTGCTATGTTGGAAACTTGAGGACATGGAAAGTACTGGAATCACATCATGTCGATATTGAATTGAACAGAGAAATTCCTCCTCATGTTACTGGAACCAGAATCCTGTATTATGTAACCCCATTCCTCAAAAAGGGGAGTAATTAGCAAACTTACTTAACCCAACTGCTGTAGTTACTGATACTGATAATATCTTCGGAGCCCATCTGGTTAGCAATAAAGACCTCTCTCATGCTATCTAATTCCCTTTGCTCTGCTATGTAGTGCCTGAGTAAAGTGTTCATTATGCTGTTTATGATATTAAAGCCCATTCAGACAAGTAGCTCCAGCCAACTTCAGGGTAGTACAGAAGACAACCTTGTTTGCACTGTTCTTTTAGTGCCTGATCGGCAGTGAAGAAGTTGCTACTGTCATTTTTAATGGAGAAGACTGGGTTTTGGTGTACTTGCTCAAGAAGCTGGATATCTGATTTCAACCCCACATTCCTTTTCAGTGATTGAAAACAAAACTTCTTCCCCTTCTAGGAGACTGCCTAATCATAAAACTGCAAAGGAGTCTAAGGGGAGACAGGCTCAGCCAATGAATAATAAAGGCTGAAAATTCTTTGGCAGCTGAGAGAGAGACTAGTGGCAAAAGATATCTTATGTATTTTCTATTACAGAGATATTTGCAAGGCACATAAAATAGTAGCTTCTGGACTTCACCTAATTCATCTTAATTTGCATTGCTTCATAATTGTGTTTTGTATTTGTGCTTTTCTTAATAGCATTATAAAATGCCAGTTTCTCTAAAACTCTCCTTTGCCTACCGACCTCTGGCATCTGAGAGAAGGGGTAGAGTGGTACAGCTAACGCTTTGCTTGAAGTTGTCTACTGGAAAGCAAATTTTATTTTACATTTTTGCTCTGTCAGTCAGTCGAATATACTATAATAAAGCAACGCATTTGCCTGACCCTGCCATCTTACCTAGCTACCACAGCCCCCCTTTAAGCAGAATTCCCTATAGCATGTGCCAAGAGTCGCAGTTCAGTAGCAGAAGCACATCACAACGTCCTTCTACTGCTAATGGCTCTTCCTGCTTCAGTGGATACTTGTCTTCCAGAGTCCTGCTCATAAAGCCTCAGCGTAACCCATGGTCTAGCCTTCTTTAAAAGATGAAATGAAAGGGAATTCAAAGGGAAGTCTAGATTTCAATCTGAATTTAAATCACATGCATTCGTCTCTCATGCCCTGTTTCCCAGAAGGCCTCAGTCATACATGTAAAGGATGTCACTGCGGCCTCTCTCTGATTTTGTGCCTGAGATAGAGCTGCTCTGCCCAGCTGGCGAGGGTGGGGGCTACAGAGATGCTATGCCCTCTCTCAGCTTGGAGGTACCTACCAGCAAGACCTCACACTGAAAACAATTCCTGCTGGAAAGCAGAGTTGCTGCTGTGCCCTTCCTTGTTATGGAAGCAGTAACAGAAGATACTTGAGCCATCTGTATCCTCAACGGTTCTGTAAACTGTAATTTTTAATAAGGTCCCCCACCACTACTATTTATAAAAATCTCTTCACAGTCCAAAATGGAAAGGAATATTAGCAGTTTATTCTCCACTCATATTCCAGAGCCAGTGTTTCTAACCGTCCCTTATATAGTGATATACCTTTTGTGGCTCCTATTTTAAGAAGTGCTGCTGATGACTAATAAGCTTTTAGCATTAGCTGTACTGCCCTTGTGTGCCATAATCGTATTACAGTTTTTTCTTTTTCTTCTGGAAACATGGCCTGCGTTATAACTTTGAAGTAAATCTACCAGGTAGAAATCCCGTCATGATACATTTTCCTTCCATCTCTGGGGCAATGCAGCTGGCATTCTTAAAAAAATATTGTTTAAAGACATGACATGCACTTTAGAGTGACATACCATTTGTTTGAACATCTTTCCAGTGCTTCCTACTAGTAGGAGGCTGTGCCTTCAGCATTTAAATCCATGACCTAAGCCACGGAGACTCACATCAGGCCATTACACTAATTTCACTCAGCTGTCCCCTTCAGGCCAAAATCAGCAAACATACTTTAGCATATGATCTCTACTCTTCTGGCACAGAACAGGAAGAATTTCTTGTAAGTTTATACAGGCCTAGAATATTTTAATCTTACTACCATGTCAACAGTGTCTTTTTGCTTCTGGTTTCAGTCAAAAAGGCAAATCCACAGCTGAGTTAATTTCTTCTTTGTAAACAAACTGTATTTCTAAGTAGATCTGCTGTGTAAATAATAGACATCAGAATTGCTGTCATGTCCAGAACCTTTTATCAGTAGGTATTTTCCCACGTCCGAAGCTTAAGTAGCCTTAGACATATATTCACTGCCTTGAAAATTAGGACCTTTGTGCTAGTGATGACATTTGTGATTCTATTCATATCCAGTAAACAATGAGGTATATAGGCAAACTCCTCTTAAAAGCATTTTTTTTGTTCCCTGAAGTGGTGAGTACTGGGCACAAGAAACAAACAAAAAAAACCCAGCTGATTTCCAGGGGACTTGAGTCAGAACTAAGCATCTTGAATCTGAATGCTGTCTTAGAGAGACTTGGAGTGGCCAACCTACAGTTGGGCTCTCTGAACTTTCTTATACTGACTTTAGTCAGTTCTGAGAATTAGTCATTTCTGTCTTCGATGGCTTGTTCATTCAAAAATTTAAAAAAGTTGCTCTGATTTAAGGAGCCTGGCAATTCACTCATGTTGGCTCCTTTATTCTTGTGTTTCTGCTTAATATTGGAAAATCAGACACTTTGACTATTTACATTATTTCTTTTGAATTTGTATATATATATCACATAACTTCCTTTTAGCTTATTTTTAACAATCATGACCTCCATGTTCTTCACAGGGATAATTGCCTGAGCATCTCTTAGATTTTTCTTTAAGAATTTTTCTATCAATCATACTGTCTTTTCAGTCTGTTTTCTACAGTTACTAAATAGGGATCTTCCTGCAGTAATAAATACTGGAAACATTAAGATGAATATAACCATGTACTGCAAGACTGCACAGAGAGAGACAGATTTAACAAACAGAACATACTGGATTTTTTTTTTTTTTTTTTTTTTTTACTGAATTATGTTGGCAAAAGTGGGTTAACTTATTAGTTTACTTTGGTTTATGACTGATGGTCGACAGCACACTGTGTGTGCCACCAAACCATTTTATCTGCTGTTATTCATTCAGAGAACACAGAAATAATAAGTCTATATTGCTGTAGTTCCTCATAGCAGATTCAACACTCGCAGATTCTTGGATCACTCATGTTTTGGATGAGACAGTGGTAGTTGCACAGTCCTGCAAAGAACCCTCCTCCACGCATGGCAAAAATGATGTGGGTCCAGCTGAAACCCAAAACCAGATACCAGATGTGAAGTACCAAAAGCCAGTCTTGTGACAGAAAAAGAAGAACTATCTGCACATCCTAGATCCCAGGTCTTTCTGACACTGAACGCTAATCCAGTAAAATACCTTCCCATTTTTTATCTTGAAAGATTGTATTCGTTGAACTCTGTGGAGCAATAACTAGAAACAGATTAATGACAATTTTCTAAACAAAACACTGTAGAAGTGAAGAAAATGCCTTTTAAGGAAGGTTGTTCTCTTAGAATGACACTGCCAGCATTCATTTTTTAAACTTATATACATGTATTACGTCTGGAGTTCAGCTGCAAGTTTCATTAATTTCTGTGCTGAAAATTTAATAAATACAGAAAGAAACTTTTAAGCTGATTGTCCACAGGAAAAAAAAATAATTTGGTTAAATCCATGACACAAACTCATGACTCATGAAAGCCATATAACAAAGGAGGAATTTTAAATCTAGAAAGGGCATTTGTCAGATAAAGAGACAATTACCATGCAAAATATTAATGCCACAATTTGAATATTTTTTAACCCCTTAAAATTTGTCTTGAATGCTCATGAAAATATCATCATTCAATTCTGACAGAGATACATCATCTAGATAACCACACAGAATAAGTAATATTTAATTAATATTACTCAATTAATTTAATTAGTTAATTAATATTAATTAATACAATGCCCAGGCTGGGTTAAGTACAGGAAGGACATCAGCTTCTTTAGCCATAAACCTTTACAAGGGTGATGATTAGCAAACGCTAAATGTAAGTCTTTTACACCCAGTTTGGTGGGTTGCAACCTTCAGCCCAAGTTGGAAGCAAGACCATCTCCTGCCTTTTTAGCCTCAAGCACTACATCCCTACCTTCTCTACTAACAAGCGCTAAAATTGGCATACTCTGGTTGGAGGAAATGATCCAGATATAGAGGCCTTGATACAAGAAATCTGAAATGTGTAACTAATTATAAGCTGTGCTATAACCAGCACAAAGCTATTTACTCTCTTTAAATACTGTAGGGTTCAGTTCCCGAGCAGGATGAACAGCTAGGTCTTTTGATAGGACAATGTGTAGACAGTGCAAGAACAAAATAAGGGAGGTAGAAAAGGAGCAAGATGTCATTTTCGTGTTAGTTTTGTACACTGGTTAAGTACAGCCCTGACCTTCCACTCCTCTGTAACGGTTTTCTGCCTTGTTTGATTTTCTGCCAAGAGCTGTCATCTGCTCCTATCCTGTAGTTTCTTATGAAGATCTAAACATATTACTTAAAAAAATAGATAAAAAAGTAGGACAGAATTTAACTCAGGTATGAAGAAGCCGTGAAACAAATAGTATAGTTTTGAGAAAGAACAATATTGTAAACAGCTTTTATCTTAACTGATTCTAAAGAAACAAATACAAGTACATGAGCACCAAAACAGTAATCTGCACTTCTAGTAGTATCAGAGACTTCATAGAATCATAGAATGGTTCGGGTTAGAAAGGACATTAAAGAGCACCTAGTTCCAACCCCCCTGCCATGGGCAGGGACATCTCCCACTAGACCAGGTTGCTCTAAGCCCCATCCAGCCTGGCCTTGAACACTTCCAGGGATGGGTCATCCACAACCTCCCTGGGCAACCTGTTCCACTGTCTCACCACCCTCACAGTAAAGAATTTCTTCTTACTATCTAATCTAAATCTCCCCTCTTTCAGTTTAAAACCATTGCCCCTCATTCTATCCCTACACTCCCTGATAAAGAGTCCCTCTCCATCTTTCCTGTAGGCCCCCTTTAGGTACTGGAAGGCCACAATAAGGTCTCCCTGGAGCCTTCTCTTCTCCAGGATGAACAACCCCAACTCTCTCAGCCTGTCCTCATAGCAGAGGTGCCCCAGCCCTCTGATCATCTTCATGGCCCTCCACTGGACCCGTTCCAACAGTCCATGTCCTTCTTGTGCTGAGGGCTCCAGAGCTGCACACAGTACTCCACGTGGGGTCTCACCAGAGCAGAGTAGAGGGATAGAATCATCTCCCTTGACCTGCTGGCCATACTTTTGATGCAGCCCAGGATGTGGTTGGCTTTCTGGGCTGCAAGCATAGATTGCCTGCTCATGTTGAGATTCTCGTCCACCAGCACCCCCAAAGTCCTTCTCCTGAGGGCTGCTCTCAAACCATTCTCTGCCCAACCTGTATTTGTGCCTGGGATTGCCATGACCCAGGTGCAGGACCTTGCACTTGGCCTGGTTGAACTTCA
>VXBH01009458.1:60660-161908 GCA_013400035.1 Rynchops niger
GGCTTAGCAACTTCATCTGCCAGTTCCCTCAAGACCCATGGATGGATTTCATCCAGTCCCAGCGACTTACGCACCTTCAGGTTCCTCAGATGGTTTCAAACCTGATCTTCTCCTATAGTGGGTGGTTCTTCATTCTCATAGAACGTGCCTTTGCCTTCTGCAACTTGGGCAGTGTGGTTGGAGCCCTTGCCGGTGAGGATCAAGGCAAAAAAGTCATTCAGTACCTCAGCCTTCTCCATATCCTGGGTGACCAGGTCTCCTGTTTCCTTACGGAGAGGGCCCACGTCTTCCCTAGTCTTGCCTTTATCCCTGACGTACTTATAGAAGTTTTTCTTGTTATCCTTGATGTCCGTAGACAGGTTTAATTGTATCTGGGCTTTAGCTTGCCTAATCTGGTTCCTGGCCACTCGGACAGTTTCTCTGTATTCTACCCAGTCAGCCTATCCTTGCTTCCACCCTCTGCAGGCCTCCTTTTTGCTTTTGAGCTACTTGTTCATCCATGCAGACCTCCTTCAACATGAAAAGAAACAGAATTGCTGATGTAAGGGTTCTTTCCCTTCTCAGCCAGTTCAGTAAGAGTTGGTTTAAGACCCAATTCAGATCCAAATAGGACAGAGTTTCATTAACTTCACGTGTGCTTGCATTTAGGGCAAGATATTTATATTCAGGAAGATGCTTTTCTCTGTGTCACGTCTTTTTTGACTTAAAATACTCGATTATGTTATTTAGTAACTAAGGAATTATGGTTTACATATAATTTTTCCTCCATGGAATGGAATTTCAAGATATACCTTATTTTAATATCATGAGCACTACATTTACCCATATATGACTCCTGAAAACAAAGCAAGATTGTGACTGATTCTTGAGCCTTCTTCCCTAGACCACATCCAGCCTTTGAAGTTCATTAGTGGATCTTGCCAGAAGCCATCAAAAGATAAGTTTCAAATTAATCCTTAGAGTAAAATGCATAGGAAAAACCCTGTTGTTCACTTCAAGGATGGAGTGATCTGATCGTTTTCATTCTGACAAGTTGTTAGTAAAGTTTCCTAGTGTTTTTTCCATCCTGATAGTTTTATAAGCATGCAGTTGTTTGAAAGCAAAACATAACTGATGAGAAAAATAACTGAAATCTCCTTTCATCCTAAAATTTAAGGTTTGTATTTGTGTTTATTTTTCTTTTCTTTTGAGTGGATTGTCTGTAGTGCCAGGTACAATAACAGAAACACATGGTGTCACCAGCAGATGAGAAAATAAGTATGAATGGTAAATAATGCCTTGACTTAGTGTCTAGTAAGTAAAATGCATGCAGTCTCCTCACTGTAAAGATCAAAGGGATCAAGACCAGGGATACCTGTTAGGAAGGATGAGATTTTCTCTGTTAGCTATTCTTCTGCTACTTTCTCACCAGCAAAACTTTGTGCTCACGTTCACCACATTAGATGAAATTTTGCTATTATTTATACATACAGTCCCATCGAGGCCTTGTTCCACTCAGCCACAACATTCTGGCTCACTTTGTGTAGCTAAGAAAGGATCACCGCTTACTCTGTAAATCATAAACATCATTGGAAATTGTAATACTAGAAACGCCTAAGAAACATATATTCACTTATTCTTTCCCTTGCTGTGTCTGGACTGGTTACAGAGGGACAAAAGTCTGAGTCAAAGAACTGAATTACAGACTTGAGAAATTCGCAAAGCCTATGCTGGATAACAACATGTGCTGCTGGTCCATTGGGATGTAGTCAAACAAATTGTTCTATTACACAAACACATCTGCGAGGAAACATCAGCTACCTATATGGATAGCTGAAAAGTAGTATAAGGAAACAGAGAACTTGCCAAATCTTATTAGTAAGTTTTCCTTTTATTTTAAACACCTGTAACTATTTGAAAAACTTGATCAACCTGGTGGAAGTGTAAATAGGTATTAAGACTATCTAATATAGTATCAAGACTATATAGTTCATACAGACAGAAGAGAAAACATTATACCTACTAGTCAAGTAAATGCCAGGGTAAAAATTAATATTCTGCAAACCGACTCAGTGCCTTTAGCACGTTGACAGATTTGCAGTTTTATGGAAAGGCCCAGGGCTAGAATAAATTATGAAAATAGGACAAACAAAATGACACCTACTGAGATCGGTAACAGTAGGGTGCTACCAGGGCACATCTCCAATAGGCAGGAGAGAGTAACAATTTTAATCCAATTGTGTTGCCCATACTCAGAATAACCCGTAGACTGTTCTTGTCTGCAGGATTGCCCAGCATCACTGTCTTGAGCTCAGTAACACCACCACATTTTGCTGTTGGGCAAGGCATAAATGACTGAAAAGTACCCTCTATTGAGAATGAATCGTTCTATCTTACTTCAAAGTCTAAATAAATGAACATTCGCTATATGAATTCACTCGGGAAAAAAACCCACATAGTTGGTATACTGCCTGAAGGTTATCACACACCTTTGAGCACCTCTTTCTTCTGGAATTTTCTTTCTATTTCTATTGTGTCTGTCCATCCCTGCACACACACACACCCCTCCCCATCTCCCTCATTATCACTTCCTGTTTACATAGCCAGGCAAATTCCATCCAATTCCCATGAAAGCAAGATCCATATTAGGTATACAGAGAAAACTGTCAATAAGACCTGAATTCCTTCAGTCTCTAAAAATAGGAACTTATCAAATTTCTAACTCCACTAGCATTAGCTTTCAATTTTAAGACTCTTCTAACTTTCATACACTCCTATGAGGAACAGGAATTGGTTACTTTCACAAGGCTGAAAGCCTTAGTTAATTATGAGGATCATTTTTAATGGCAAAACCAGCATTCACAAGGCACTTTCTGTGTATTCTGCTGCAGATCATATTTTGGATCTCATTTTCCTCTTTTTAAAGATTAATTGATGAGATTTCAACAAAACACATCTCTTATGACAAGCAGCTCTAACTGCAACTTTTAAAGAGAACTGTTTATTACTGTAGTTCTAATTATGTTGAATCATACCAGGTGTCCAAGAGTTTGGACAGCTTGTATCAGCCCCTCAGTGAAGGAGAAACCTGGGATCAAAAATTGGGTTAGATGCTCTGAAAGCAATAACGAATATCTTTGCTGTGCACCAGCTTAGCCAAGTCTCAAAATCAACTTCATTTCAAGAACTAATTCAAAACAGGGCTCGAGCTAGAAAATAAGCTTTCTTGCATCGGTCTCTCTATTCCACAGGTCCACTAAAAAAAGTCATGCTTATCTTTCCAAATCCTGAATGTTTGCTTGCACAATGTAAAATAATTCAGATGACTACAACATAGCATAAAACTTGGGAACATAATTAGAGGCATCGCATTACTGCATTAATAGGAGGACCTCTGCTTCCAAAATTCGTACAGTTTGTGGATGAGAATTAACAGATGTGAATGAAGAACTGGTAGGATGTTAAGAGAATGGGTACCGACCTGTTACCAAACACTTCTTCTGACATTCTTCCAGTGTTAAAAAGTTGTTCTCATTGCCATGGCATCCACCATATTCAAATACTTCACACTCACGGCTTTGAATATTGAAGTAATAGCGCATGTGGATTGCTTTGCATGGACCTTCATCTGCTTTCATGGCACAGACTGAATGCCCGAGTTTTGGTGGTGGCAAAGCAGCCCCTGTAATAAAGAAGTAGAGTAACTGTTAAGTTAGTTTGCTTCACTGCACAGTGTAACTTCAAAATGAGATTGTTTGCGTCTTCCGCCAGAGACGCACTGCCTAGCATCTGGCTATAAACCTCTGAACACACCTACACAGATGTAAAAAGAAAATCATCATCTGTACTGGAATGCAAATTCCATTCAATCAAACCAAATGTGTAGTTTCAATTTGCAACCAAACCAGCTCATATTTTAAGCTTTAACTCCTCGTTATAAATCTTGAAGTAGCTATGCATAGTGGCATAGCTATTTCACAGGAGCTAGTGAACGATTCTGAACAACAAATACATTGAGAAAACGCTACCAGCTCACAAAGCCACAGTGACAACCCCTGCACAAAAAAGGCAGAAAGAGGATTCCTTCTCTGCTCTTCCACACACTTCTAATCGTGTCCGTAGCTCGTAAAGGCATCTCACAGCAGTGTGGGATGAACTAAGCAAGTGAGCCCTGCAGAGGGCACCGTTTCCCCATCAGATTAAACCCATCCAGTACAACTGAAAGGTCGTCATGACGTCTTATTTTCCTTGATCTCACTGATTTTGCATTAGAGCTTTCAAGAGCTAAGAAGTATGTAACTAGAAAGCTAAGGTGAGAAGAAATTATCTTTTCAAATTTCTGTGTCTTTCAATATACATTATTAGGTGCGGGAATGTTTTGTAAAAATTCTCATATAGTGAAGAATACTATCAAAGTTTTACGCTGTCAGTTTCTATAAGGAAATTTTGACTGACAATTCAGTTTGTGATACTGTTTTCTTATCAATACATGGTTTAATATCTTGTCCTGTTTTGCCTTCCCAAGGAACTATTTTACCCTAGAGGATTTTGAAAGCTTTACAGAGCTTGTGTGCTTGGAACAGCAGCCAGGAGATCAGACCTGAAATTTTTCATTCATTCACCAGAGCTACTCAGAACATTGATGTCTCTTGACAAGTTTATGCAAAAGTATCTATCAGTGCTCTTTGCAGTGGTACAGGAAACAGGAGGAAAAAGGATGAGGACAGGAGTTTACATGATAATTGCACAGCTTCCTACTACTAACTAGATTAAGTTTCCGGTTTTAATTAAAAGAACCCACAAAAATGAGATTTTATGCCATAGTAAAAAGGAAATTGCTATAACTTCTACCTACTAGTTCTGTGGTTATCTAATTTTAACATATAAAATTGGCCTTATTATATAATGGTTAAACAAAATGCACAGCTGAGATAAAACTTCATAAATACTGAGGTCAATGGAATTTTACTAATTTTATTCCATTTGAGCCATTTTTAACTATTAAACCTACAGGAAAGGAACAATTTTCAGCACTAAAATCTTTTAACTCATAGCATTTAAATCCTTGAAAAATGAACCACTTTTTATTATGCTATTACTATCAACACAGAAATTGTAGCACACAATTAGATCTTCCAAAAATGGACAATTTGGTATTAAAATGCAGATTAAGACAACAAATTTCAAAATTTTCATTAAATATTCAGTCTCTAAAATAGTTTGTGACTCTCTCCTCATCACTGGAATTATATTTACAGATTCTGAAGTCAGGAAAATAGATTTGAAAACATTATTGAAGACTGTCTAATAGGAAATGTAGAAAAATTGAAAGAAACATTTTTAAGAGGTGTTAGATTCAGTAAACTTCCTACGGAGCTCAGCTTACCAAAGAGATTTTTGAATTTTGTTTTTGCCAGTTTCCTTATCTGGGTTGTCCCGAGTCCATGAAGAATTAGGATTTAGAAGTCACAAGAGATTTCAAGTTGGACCTCAGAGGTCTAAAGTTCTCCAACAGGGTTGGGAATCCTCTGGAAGGGATTTAAAAAGGCCCAACTGTAAAAGTTCAGAGGCTACTGCATTTACAAAATAAAAGTTGGGAATTCCCCTATTCAGTAATAGGGAAAAAAATGCCTTCAAAACATAAAAGTTTTCAGTTACTTTTGGAATAACTCCTGAAATGGTAAAATCAAACATTCAGAGCTCCACAGAAACCACTCCAACTCAACTGTGGCTGGGGTGAGGGCTGGCAGCTGGTTTGAAAACATGTTATTTTCTTGGCACACAAGAAATGAAATCTCCTACATGACCTGCGTCAGTGACCCAGCTCAGTTTAAAAGAGGTTGTGAAAACTTACTAGGTTTCCTAACTACTGGAATTTCAGACATGGGGTTATGTCAGTCATTTGGCTTGCTACGTTATGCAAAGCCAATGCTGTAAGCTATCAAAACAGAACTAGTGTGCAAGCACAGTTGCAAAACTACACAAAGATGATGGGTTGGTTGAGTTTATCTTAGGAACTTTCTGGTCTCAACTCCTAGCCTACTTCCCATCAAACCCACAGAACTAAATCTTTGTTTTGTTTACCTCCTAAGGCCTTTCCTCTGCAGTCACAGTGACACTGTTACCACTGGCAGATGTACTGACATCTGCTGCAAACACATAATGACTATCTGTGTCACATTTTTGGGAATCAGACATTTATTTTCCTAGGAATTCTAGCGAGTTATCATACTTTGACTAAAATCTGTACCCTGTGAAACCCCCAAGGGCCAAAGCCTCCAACTTTGAACAATAACCAAGTGATTCTGAAGAAAGAGGCCTCAAGGGATTCATGGGAACTGAGTCATATTTGTGTCTGGGAACAGCGAAAGAATTCTCCACCATTATTTTACACCTGGGAGCACTTAACTCACACAGTTGATATAAAATTAGCTTTCCTTCTCAGACGAGAGCAGCAGATGAGAGCCAGCAGAATGGCCTGTAGATCTGCATGGATACAAATCTGCCTGTACTCATTTTACATGTGGAATATACCTTGAGAAAACTAATTCTTAGTATAAGGCCTCCTCCTCTGCTCTTGAACACTGGAACAAATTGCTCCTACTACGTTTTAGGTCCTGTGTGAAGAGCACAGGATATGACATTTAGGGAAGATGTCTGTCAGGAACGTCAGTGAATATTCTTCAATAAAGACACTGGAAGTTAAAACTGGAAGGAATTTTAATGGAGTTTCTCATTCAAGTTTTGGAATATTTCTACGGGATAAATACCTTGAGACCTTTTCTGACAGATGTCCAAATTGTTCTTAAAAAACTCCAGCAAAGTAGGATTCCCAGCAACCTGATGCAGCTGAGTTCCAGGACTTCACTAGCCTTCCCACAAGACAGGCCATTTTTGTAATATACAGCCTCAATATTCTTTATTACATGTTAAATAATTTTGTACCTCCTTCAGTGCATAGACAGAATAATTTAAAATCATTCAGTCTTTCTTTCAGAGGCTTTTGTCTCCTCTTAATTATTCTTAATTTCGTCTCCTCTACACTAAATAAACTCCCTTCTACCAATCTTTTTATTGGCCTTGCTTTCTAACCATCTCACAACTCTCCTTTGGATCTTTTCCTATTGGTCTGGATTACTGTTAAGTTGTGCTGCCCAGAGCTGAACATAACACTCTACCATTACTGGTGCCAAATAGAGTGGAATAATTATTCTGTTTTTTCCTTTAATACATCACAGAATTACTTGCCTTTTTTTACTAAAGCATTGCATTATTTTTATAATGCTCTGCAGTTCTCCAGCAAATACAACCTTGTTATATAGGTGTTTCAACAGTTTTCCACCTTATATTTATGAATGCATTGATTCACCATTGTACATATAGCATGTTGCATTTGTCATTTTAAAAAGAAAATTAGTTTAATCCTTCACATTGGATCAGGCTCCGTTGGATATTTGTTACTCATCCAATTTAGGGATCTGATCCAAATAGATTTAGAAAACCTATCGAATTATTGGACTGTACTACCCCAGAGCAAGAAAATTTAGTTTGTTTTGCTAGAAATAACTAAGTAATGGTTACATCTGATGCTCACTGTCACACAGAAGTGATTACTTGACATACTGAGAACAAAATAAGCAAAGCAAAACTTCCTCTCCTCTCCTTCTCCCCCACTCCTTGAATTCTTAATTTAATAACTTCATTACATCGGCTACATAGGTTCTCATAACAGAAGGCACCAAGCGTTTACTGCTCTGTCTTAACAATTTTTCCACTCTGTAATTTCTGGTAAATGCAAAGTAGTGGTGATGAAATGGCTCACAATGAGCAGAAATTTAGTGCAGATATTTTATGTTTCTACCTTCTTCCTCCATTCCTTCAGTCTCCCTACTTTCCGCAACTGTCAGAAACAGGATACCGGCCAGGACTGTTCTTACACAGCACAGCCATTCTCTCACTTTCATTGTCATTCACATGGCAACTTTTGCAACTCAAGACGTGGCTGTTTATCACATGAACAGCCGCTATTAACTATCATGCAGTAATTCCATTGCAAGAGCTCTAATAGTCTGCAGTTAGTCATGCTGTAGCCCTGAGTGCATAGACCTTACATGATCAATGCAAAGCAGTGTCATCACTTTACTAGTAAGCAATATAATATTACAAAACCAGAAGTGGTGGATAATGTCTCTAATCCTATTACATGAATATGAGTGAAAACAATACTTTTTCCCCTGGCTGTAGGCATAATACAGAACTCCAACATGACTTTCAGACTCCTAAGGATAATCTGCAGGTCCAGCTGTTAAAAATACATTCTTTTAATTAGAAAGTGAACTGATTTCTGTATTATACCTATAGCACAGTAAACATGGAAGACATCAGTATTATTGCATAGTTGCTTTTCAGAACAGAACTATATAAATTAAATTAGGAAAATAAAACTTGGTCAGGAATATTTCTGACTTTTTACATAAATACTTTCCGGTTTCATTTGCTTAGGTTATGGGTTCTCAACCTTATAGGAGTTTCTGTGGTTATTAGATTATAAAGACACGCTGTCATCTTTCCAGGCTTTCTTGTAAATGTCTCTCTTTGATAAGTGATATCAATATTAAGCACCTTGTCACTAATGAATAGCTGTTTCTTCTCTCCATCTTTGTCAGTTTGACAGCTTCCCACCCACACACCCTTCAGCGCTCTTCCTACCCATGTGTTTCCTACCCTTTCTTTAAGCAGTCACATTTACTCTTGATAAACTTAACCATCTGAATAAAAAGCACATTCAATTTGTGAGCCATTTTCTTCAGGCTTTGGAATATCAACTACAGTGCTCCCAACCACATACGGCATTATCACTGAACAATATACATAAACTGGTTATTTTCATACCTTTTATTTTTGTTATCACCCTTATTTATTGGTGGAAAAAATGACAGTTTTTGCCAGATGAGAACAAACTGAGAATCCTTTTTATCCCATTGGACTTAACTTGCAACGTTAATTATTGCTGTAATTTAAATACTAATAGACAACCCCCCTCCCTCCCAAGATTCACAAAGCACTTGTACTCAATGTGATCCAAAAGTGTGACATTATGAATAATAGATGCACACAACTCATTTTATCAGGTATTAAACCTGAAATTTATTGAATTCTAGGGTAAAATATATCAATGTTTTATAACTATCTAATAAATAAAATACATGCTATCAGTGAAATTGCAGCCTACAAAATTTCTACAGTTAAATTCCCTGAGACCAGAAATTCACTCTTAAGAAACCACAAATGTAATTTTAATTAGCAACAGTCTAATCATTTTATAGAAACAGAGTACTGCAAAAATATTTTTTTGTTAAAACTTCAACTGAGTCTTTAGTAGTCACAAAAACAGGGTCCTAGTTTAATTTCTCGGCGTCACATTTGATTATTTTTTACTTTGGAATACAAACCCAAAAGTTCAGAACTGTTCCTCATAGTCAATAAGTTACTGGCTGTATAATCTTAAATGACTGCTTGTAAAATAATCAGTGATGAAATAATGCCCAATAAAAAGACTATTTGATTTCCTCGAGATTATTTTCTTATTGTCTTTCATAAACAAAGTAAGTAAACAGAGGAAAAAAATTAATCCAGCAGATTTCTTCTTCTGTTGAAGAAGTGTGTTATTTTAACAAGCAAGACAATTTGGCCTTCATAAACTGCAAGTTTAGGCTAAGGACATTTATAAAACTAGGAGTTGCAGGGGAGAGCGAAGATAAATGTGACTTTGCTCTCAACCACAAAGGGCATTTATGTACTTCAGGGTTAAAGAGAAACAAATTTATTCTGTATGAAACAGTCTTGACTACACAACCATGCTAAGCATATGCTTAATGCGGTACGGTGCATATCTTAAAACTGTAGTGACTAATTGCGACACGGTCCTAAAGCACTAGCTTCATTTGTAGTATATCCATAATTATGCACAAATAATATTTTTGTCTCGAGGAACACTGCTGCAAAAGACTGATAGAAATAATCTGGCGGGAAATCAGACAAAACACGGGCAGCTTAAGTAGAGTGCCAACATACAAAAAAGGTTCCCCTTAGCTGCATTCCCAGTTAGGCTTCAAAATCAGACTGGTCAAATGGGAGAAGTCTCCACTCTGTAGTTCTCTGCAGCTTATGAAAGAGATCGCAATTGTAAATCATTTTCTTAAAGGAAAGAAGAATATTTTAGTACAGTCCAAAAACTATATTTTTCCCTCATATGCTTTCTCAAAATCGTTTGGGAGGAAATTAAAATATCTTTCGCAATGATATCCAGTACAGAAGTTTGATCCACCTTACTTAATATTTCAATGAACTGAAAGTAAATGATCTTACAGCAGTTCCTCCCCAGTTCCAGCAGTTGCACTTTTGACATTATTTTTTTAAAACAAAAATCTCTAACTGGTGAGTTTTTATTTATCCAGCAATATCGAATCACTTGGGCTATACAAAGAGCTTCTTCAAGGCCCAGAAAAGCAACTAGGGCAGTAATTGCATCAATGTTAGACCAAACTTTGCAAATTAACTGTGACTCAGGAGAGCTGTGCACAGGACAGAGAAACATCAGTCTATAACGTTATTCATCATGTTTCTGCTCCATTCACATGGGGAGATAAAACTTGAGTTTACCAGCTTTATGTTCTTTTCCACGAATACTGAACTTTTCCATGGGTCCTAAAGCAGAGCTTTAAGGGAATAATCTTGATAACTAACACAATGTTTGACTGGGATTAGCAGTTCCAAAAAGCATGGGAAACAGAAGCTTTTATAGAAGGCAATTTTGCTAGAGCTTAATGGAAAATTCTGAGCATCTCCCAGTTAGTTAGAAACCAGTGCATTTTTATCTGAGTTCCACTTTCAAAAGTTTCCCAGAAAAATTCTCAAGTAAAGAATTACATCTACGGTATATTTTAACTTGTGGGTTTTGTTATTTGAGACATTTGGTTTTTTATTTGTGGTATTTGTTATTTGAGATATCGTTTTTGTAACCTCTTACCCAGAACATCCTCCTCTTCGCCGTCATCTAAGTCAGTAGTTGCATGCCCAGTGATACAGGCAAACAGCAAGATAAAGGTTAAAGGTAAGGAACATCCCTTCTTTCTTCCTTTCATCTTTCCTGTATAACATATAAATGACAACATACACTTCAATTAAATTCCTTGAGTGCTCTGCAAAAGTCATTTAGTAGGGTAGTACAAAGCCATGTGGGTAGATATACAAACTGGGAGCTTTGGAAATAATGGGACTTATGTTAGTATAATTACATTGTAAGCACAATGAAAAACAAGACAAGATTTATAGCTGTGCTGAGCTTACTGCAAGTCTCCTATCCTATCTCCAGCACAGATTAGAGGCATTCCTATTATTTTTATTTTAAGCCCCAACTAAATTCACCTCCCAGAATACGTAATGATATAAAATGTAACACACTGTACTTTCAATGTCCTGATCAGTTTTACATTATGTATAGTGAGCTGGCATAGCAAATCTTTCCGAATAAGTTTTACTTAGTTTTAGTCTTTTTACTTTACCCTGGATTCATTGCCATTAAGATGGGATTTTATTTTTAACAAATATTTGATCAATGTATAGTTACAAAGTTCCTGGAGTTTTGTGTAAGCTGCATTTCACAGGAGTCTGTGAACTCTGTGCACCACAGGCGTCAATGTTTTAAGAAGTATTTTGTATTTAGTAGATCTCTTTAATATTGAATACCTTGCTTAAGTGCAGAGCTACTATTTTTCCCATAGAATGAATGCAACTACACTAATTCACACAAAGAAAATACTTTTATTCCATGGCAGCTGGCATGTTCAAGTTGCCAAAGATGAGGTTATGCATGCACATATGAGAGTACCTCTGGAAAAGTGCTTAAACTTTTTTAGAAATACATATTTTCCAACTAACTAGAAGTTTCTTAAGGATGTCTGAATTCTAATTAGACAATAGGCTCACTATCTCCTTTAGCTACCAACAAATAGATTCCCTATAGATATCCTCTTTTCTTAAAGTACAATACTAATTTCTATTGAGTTAATATTAATTAGCCAAAGTTTAAAGAGCTAAGGACTAGTGAATTTCCTAGCCTTCTGACGCTGTTTTGTCTTTACCAGTTTTGTTTACATGTCTGTGAAGATAGCATGGCTGCATCCCATGCAGACGTGGACCTATGGGATGATCCACCACTGTGCTTGGGATACAGCTTCAGAGTAGGAAGGCCAAAGAGAGGATGTGGCTGAAGTGGCAGGTAACATTAATATAAGTCATTTTTAACATATAAATTTTTCTCCGACTTGGACTTTTTTGTCTACGAAGTTGGAAGTAAATCATAGCTATAATATCTAGGAAAACACTAGCAAGCAATGATATCTCAGAAAGGCAAAATCTGCACGAAGGGAGATTCACCAATTTGCCGCAGCTATTCTGAACTGTGCCAGAGCCAGAAGCTGCAGTTAGGTCTTCAACACAAAATCAGAGCCAGAATTTTCATTTCTCTCTCGGCAACTTAGGAATTTTTATTTCCTGCATACTCAGTGTTTTCCTAACTTGCAGCATGAGTAGTAAAATTCTTGATCCAGATAAAACTTGGCAAAATAATTCAGATCCCACTTTGTGCTATTAATCATGGGTTTTGAACAAACTTTCCTCAAATATTATTTTTTACTTCTGAACAAATTCTGAAATTGTTACTTTCTGCTAGTGACGTAATAACCGCTCTTGGAATAGAAACCAACTTTTTAAAAATTCTGAAACATTGTGAATACCGAGAAAACACGTAACAGCTACAGTCACTCATTTTCAGGTATTTTTTGAAGAAACAGAAGTAGTGTCTTTATTCGTGTTTCTAACTAGAACTCCAGTTTTACATTCCTATACTATTTTACATATTAAAACTTATTAAAACTTAATCTAATAAGGTATTATTTTTCCCCTTTCCCCAGCAACAAATTTCTAGTGATTTGTTTGCTCCGTTCAGAATGAATAATCCATAATGAATCCACAATGAAAATATTTTTTCCCAACCTCTTTACTGGAGGAACTACTCACAGGCCGCTTGACTGATCGCAGGATATCCCTACGATATCGCTAAAACACAGGGGAAAAAAACCATGGCACTGTGTTATGGATTTATCAGTTATCAGTTATTTATCAGATATTTAGACTTAATTACACTCATTAAAGCTACTGTCTACATTCACTTGTGTAGCCCATCTGCTCTTATTTACCTTACTTTTTTGTCTGTTGGTTTGAAAGTCTCTTGTTTATATGTGATAATTATGTGCTAGTTAATTATTTCCATTTTCTAATGTCATCCTCCTCCCAATGTTATCTCATCACTGACTTTTTAAATTATTTCACCATTAAAAGGAAGAGTCTTTACTGAAATGCTCATTGCTATCCTCTGGCTATTTTTGAGTTACAGCACTCGACGTAAGCATTAGCATGCTTTCTCTCTAGGATATTCCCAGCATTTCTTGTCATTATTCAGGTAATTTTCAGTTTTCCAATCAATTAAAGAACAGATAGTCGCTCTCCTTTTTTTTTTTTTTTTTTTCTCTGAGTACAGTACATACTATAACTTAAACTGAAAGCAAAGTAACTGTTCCAGGCCAAGGGCAACCTTGACATTACTGTCACAGCTTCAGGAAGTTTGCCCTGAATTTGATCAGCTTCTACGAAAGTGTATGAGGTTGAATGCCAAAGGATCCACAGAAATAGATCTCTTTATATATTACCTGGCAAAAATAGCGTCTTAGATTTCAGATGCTAGAAATAAATCATATCTGTAATAAGCAAAGCTTTTAACGTATCAAAATAATAACACGTAAGAGTATAACACAAATCCAAAATAAACGAACACAACCTCTTAAAAAGGAGTTCTATGGGCTATCTTTCTGCACGGAGTGAATAGAGACAACAATATTTCTTTTCAGCTTTCATAGTCCATTCTATGATTTCCAGAAACCTCTTACGATGCATTTGGCCTAATACCAGAGTTTCTTCCTTGGAAGAATTTTATTTTTTTATCCAAAGGTTAGAAAAATAGTTAGAGCAAATCTTTTCGTTCACCCCTCCAGTCATGCTTTAAAAGAAGAACAAAATAACTCGCTACAAGGTAATCTGAAGTTGTCCAGTATTTTCTTTATGATTTGAAAGATATTTGAGTTATGATGTTTGACATTAACTAAAATTAAAACAAATCTACAAAAAAAAAAAAAAAATGTACGGGGAGAAACAGTAAAAATTTCGAACAACTGCACCAGAATAAGTGCTTAGCATTATAATGTAAATAAATGTGGTGATAGTTTGACATCATCTAGGCTGAATAAAAACAGAAATATCATCAAATATACAAACATGATACTTAGAGATAGCAATAACTTTCACACTTTGCTTGGATTCTGTGAGTTCATAGAAATGAAAAATTACAAAATACACTTGCAATTTTAGTCTTTGAAATTATGTGGGAAAGGGTAATTTTCTGAGCACACTTTTTTCCTGAGAAGTTTTAATTTGTAATCATTGGCACAGTTGTGACCCTTCATAAAGGAACTTGCAAATTATCCACAACTTCCCTTGCCCATGGATTAATTCTAAGTTTGCTCCTTGGCTTTTGTTTTCTATATTTGAGTTTTTCCAAACATGACAGCAAAACTCTCACTAGTTCAGGAAAATTCTATTTGAATTTGCTTTTGGGACACTCAAGTTGAGGCTTTAGTTCCTTCTTCCAGGAACCTGTACAGTCTACATTTAGATTACAAAATTTAGTAATCCCTTTTTACTCAGTCATCCGATATTCCCAAAAGCCTGTTCCCAAATAGAAGAAAAATATAGGAAACAATCAGCCAGAAATGGAAATCCTCAGTAAGCTTCTCTTTTTCATTTGAAAACTGAATTCTGTATCTCATGAGCTAACATATATT
This sequence comes from Rynchops niger, assembly GCA_013400035.1. Lineage (NCBI taxonomy): Eukaryota > Metazoa > Chordata > Aves > Charadriiformes > Laridae > Rynchops > Rynchops niger. The sequence continues at coordinate 75,597 of VXBH01009458.1, forward strand.
GTTGTCACTGTGTGATTATGAGGATAAATCAGTGCATTTGCACAGAGAACAAAACTCTTACCAGGGTACAGTATTTCTATTCTTCCACTCGACTCCTACATTTCCCTGAAAAGAGTATTTGTCAGAAGTAGGGCTTACTGATGCTTGGGCAATTTCCCAAGAGGAAAAATTTACACTGTATAACTGCATATCTGCCTTACTGCAACGTCTGCCGACCAAACACAACCTCCTTTATCTTCTTGCTAACCTTCCCCCAAGGCCATGCATTCTCAGAACACTGGGTGAGGTATAGATGGAGGTGGAATGAAGGCGGTGAAGGTTTTAGCACTGAAATGCTTAAATCCTTCTGTAGCTTAATTATTTCTTATAAATCCGACAGGAAGAGTGAAATCCAAGATCAAAGTGAACTTGGCACCGCTTTTTCAATTAAAAACCCCAAACCCTCTGGAAAAAGGGGTCCAAGTTTTCTCATTTAATGTTCAACTGTCCAGTAGCAACTTTAAAGCTGTAAGCCTCTTATAACATTGATTTTTATTTCCTTTTTTAATGCATTCTAGTTTTTTTATTTATTTCTATGGAAAGCGTAATTCAAAATACTTAATCTGTGACATCTGGCTCAGTAAAATATGCAAATGCGTGAATTTGTGAAGGACTGTCTGCCATGGGAAAGATAGGAAATTTTTTGAAATGTTAAATAATTCATGTTAAACGGTCTGATTATTTAGGCCAAATTCTGAAAATCTCTGGGAATAAGTATAGCCCCTTACTCCAGAAAGGTTCTAATTTAGGACAGCCAAGAATCAGTACAGCATTAACACTGGCTTTTCTCTACATCAAAGTGTCATTAATGCAAATCTCATACATTCCTAAGACATTTCCTTAGAAACTGGCACTCTGTTGTTCCCAAACTACCTACCTTTTAAAGGAGACATTTTCATATCTGTAATAGACAACACCTCAGTTACTTGAGAAAGGAAATTAAAGGTCTATGGGTAATAACTTGCACTGATTTATTTACCGGTTTAATGAAATGCTTTAAGTTGTGAATAATGCCATCAGCTTCCCTCAAGCTGGAATATAGGTAAACAAAGCAGACCACAAGCAATCAAGCACATTCACAGTAATAGATCCCTATTACCTGGTCTTGTGCCTTTTTTCTCCTACCACCTAAAGACAGAAATATGAGAAAAGTCACAAGATTTTTTTGGCTAAAGGCAGACAAATATAAAACTCTGTGTCATCTCCATGCAGCTTGCAGCCTCTGGAGTCAGATCTTTTATGTGTGTGTGTGTGTGTGATGTATATATAATTTTTTTTTTTTACTTAGCAGTCTCTTCAACACTGATTTCTATAGTTACCAGAATGTTTAAGAGCAAACATTTCTTCAGCATGCTATTTATCTCTAGCTAGCTAACTGGAAAAACCAAAATAAAAGCTAGCATTTCCAGTAGTAGCCAAAACCAGACAGCTTTAGAAAATGGCATAAAGTGACATTGTAATGACTGTAAAAGTGACTCATTCACACTGACAGCCCAGGAAATGGAAGCACACACACACAAAAAAAGGCAACGGATATAAATAAACAGAGGAATGAATAGCTGGAGATAGGACATGCATAGTCAGGGGTTGAATTTAGCACAGCCTAAAATTAAAGATAAAAAGGTCTAATTAGACAGGATTATAGCACCTCTGATATAAAAGCAGACCTTTTTCAGTTTACTATACTTCAGAGGCATTATATTTGCCCTACAATATCTTGTACTGCCTACTAGGAATTGTATGACAGAGGTGCAATTAGACGTACCTGTAGCATTGTCTCCCAGCTGGCAGAGGGGATAAGTTCCCTTAAAAAGTATTTTATTAGATGTGCTATTTTGCAGCTGTTTGAAGCACCGTGTTTTCTCATTTACTCTGGATTAAGTATGAAGAATGAATTCTGTCACCTCTGTTTACTGTGGATCATCATCAGCAGTTTACTGTGGATCAGCAGCGCACAAACATTACTGATGGAAAGCACGAGCTATCTAAACCTCCCCCCCCAACCTCTCTCCCTCCTGTGCTGTACAGTGGCAGCCCTAACAGTCTGTTTCAGTCCCAAGACCAGAGGCTCCGTTGGATTCCTCCAAGAACTTCAAAATTACACCTTGTTATGACTGGCTGCTGCAATATTCGAGCCTTTTAAATTCCTAAGTGAAAACTGGGAAGGGAAGTGAAAATGGGAAAGTAGTGACATTTAGAAAAGCAAAGGTCTTCATTAGCTTTTATGCTGAAAAGTTTTATGACCTGATGTCACTGTTCCAGATTTAAACTCCCACTTTTGTTCTGTTATTATTAAGGTTGTAAATGCTGATTTGCAAACACAACTGATAAACAAGTTGAAAAGAAAACCTTGTTAAGTTTTGAAATTGAAAAAAAACACACCAAAAGTAGTACACCTACCACAAGAACACCCTTCTCTTTCTACATAACTATTGACCTCTCTTGCCTTTTGACTTTCTTTTGTCAACTCCTTTCACTTGCGCTTTGAAACTGTTTTCCAATTTTCCCAACTTAACCCCAGGACCTATTTATTCCCTTCTCCTAGTCAGCTCACACTTGGCACTGGGTGCTTTTGCCATCCTGTCTCCACTCAGCTTCTCTTGTGACACAGCTCCAGGCCCTAATTTCCTCCTCCATTGAGATCTCCTCCTTACCTGGCTCAGCGGGGCCTCACATCCATGATATCCATCACTCAAGAGCTGAGAACTGGATATATTCTTGGAGGCAGAGAGATGGTGAGAATATGCCTGGGCTACAGTAGCCTGCAAGTCATTTACCTAGCTTTCTGATCATGCTGTGCAGAGCACCTGATACAATAGGCCAGGAGAATTATAAACTCTGAAATTAAGAGTGATTTTTTAAAAATAGCTGCACTTTTCACAGGAACACTGGACTTGCCTATATCAAATCATATAACTACTAGGGATACCTGATGGAGAACAACTAATGATTTTGTAGCTACTTCTATTAGCCATAGGGAAAAAAAAAAACAAAATAAAACACGTGGCACAGGATCCAACATTATGAGCTTAGCATAAAGGACATACTGAGAACATTATTTTAACTTCAGTTTTCACCTCATAGAAGACTGACTCAAACAAAAATAAAGAAATACGCCAGTTATTTAGATGTGGCAACTACATCTATCCAACATGCCACATCCCACTCTGAGGTAAATGTTTACTCCACATATACAGCTTATTTTCGTTGTGACATAGCTTTCAACAAGGAAAGAAAATAGTCTTTTGCTTCTTCCGAAATATTTTTTAAACGTAGACTAAACCAAATTACTGGTTTACATAATTTCACACCTCTTAAAAACCAAAACACGAAACCCACCACACTAAAACCTGTGCTACTTGGACAGAAGCTACCTGGTTGTAGCAAAAATATAGGTCTTATAATTCTATTTCCAAATAGAAAATGCCTTCAGCATCCTAATCATAACTACTCTTGGAGCACGAAAAGCCACTAGCGAAACAGACAAGCAGCAATATTAGTTATGGGTTTAGGAACACAGCACAGCAGCCCCAACATTAGCATTAAAAAGCCTGATGCATTTTTCCTAGCAGTTTAGACAGGAAAGGTATAGTGTATGTTTTCAACTCTCAGATATACTTATTGATAAATATTCATGTAGAGTTAGAGGTCAGTTAACTTAACCACAGCCTTCTTTTCTAATGGACAGAGTAACTTCAGTGATGTGTATTTGTTATCAATCCAGTTGTGCGTAATATCACCTTGTACAAGCTACAGAAACACAACTACTCGATTTCACTGAAGTGAAAGTTACTGAAAGTATAATAGACAGGTGCAGGAAGAAACGACCTGCCATATTGATGCCTCTCATGACTGATTTTGACCATATCTGACTATTAACCTTTTGTAACCTCACCATCACATTTTGCACACATACCAAAGATCAAAATACAAGTTTCCTTGGTTTGTCAAGCAAGATTAGCTCACCCTATCTACCTTGACAGCTGGAGACACCGCGTAAGTTTTTACTGCTGTGTACGAGCTTTGGATCATCACACTGGTTAGAAATGCTGTAATTGTCATTGGTGGGAATGACTGCCTCCGATTATCATCCTGCAAATACTTAAAAACAACATAAAATAACACTGTCACAGAAAAGAAAGGGTCACATTGCCTTCATCTGCCACCATGGTTGAGGCAGTGCTGCTTATTCTGGTGTCAGTGCCAGCTTCCATGGACCTACAGCATTCATCAGATGAATCTCAGAGCACAGAAAACTTCAGCCTCATCTTTCTACACTACCTTTTCTCTGACTGATGAAAGCATAAATCATTGTCTAGAACCTCATTATGGTAACGACTAATAACATAGAGAAAAAGGATTGCTTCTCATCCAACATACATGTTTACAGAAAATGCTAATACACACTTCTGCAGGCCTTTCTGTGAAGTCCATAAAAACTGTACCAGCTAAGTATTTCCTTCATATAATACTTGTATTTCTAATTTACTTGCTTTAATTGCTACTGTCAATATAATTGTCTTAAAATCAGTTCTTTTGGAATGTTCTGCTTTCTGCAAGAAGGTTCAACTTTCTTGCGTACAGATAATGTCCTGGGCCAACATGTTCAAATGCGTAGTTTTATTTTTTTGCTAAACAATAAATCAAATTAACCAGTTAACTTCAGAGGTATACTTGGTTATGAATGGCACACATCAGGGAAGACGGCAACAATACTAAAGATGGAAAATGAACAGCTACATTAACAGGAAATAATTAAGCACACTGAAGAAAGGGGTTATGAGAGAAAATTAAAAGGACTAAAAATAAGGCTATTTTGCTGTGAAATAACTATGAGAGAAAAGGAATTATACAATTCGCCATATGGTTTTTCTTCATTCTGTCCCCAGGGGCACTCCTTTCCTATTGCAAAGTAAAACCAGTTTCATAAAAGAAACACACAGCAGTAGGTAATTTGTTGCTGTTTTTTAAGACAGTTGTCCCTGATTTCAATGTGAAGAAAAAGCTTTAGACATGAAGACCCCATCTTCAACCTTTACCAAAGCATCTTCCCAGCTCTGGTTTCTTTAGAAACTGTCAGCTTCTCCTAGTTCTTAAAGAAAAAAAAATGATCGTTCAGAACACAGCCTAAACAAAGACCAATAATAAGCACTGGAATTAGATTTTAAACATTTTGATCCAAAATTGTGAGATATGAGAGTCACTAAATTCTTGAGGCTCCTAAGCTCTACTGATATTCTATTTTATTTTAATTTTAAGATTTCTTTTCTTGTTCCTGTACACATGCTCTGACTCTGTCTGCCAGACATTCTCAGAACGTACTGAATGCACACCAACAAAATCACGGTAGTTACAAAGCACTTCAAACAGCTACAACTTTATTTTAAAATGTAGAAGAGAGTTATTGCCAGAATCACCTTTTTAAAGTAAACATAGGTGCTAAGGAAGCTTCTCAGAATGTGAAAGACTGTGTCAATGAGGAGACTGTGTCAGAGGAGATTTAATATTTGTTTCCAGGAACAATCCAAATCTCACTGATATATCCGCGAGACCATTCTGTGTTCTCTGCCCTAAAAGTAACTCAAGATCCACAGAGTCGGAAGAAAAGCATAAAGGATTTCAGTAGCCCTGTAGTGGAGAACAGACAAGCTAATATGCACTTAACTTGGAAGGTTAATTGGAGAACCATATAAACAGTCCTTGAAGGTAGATCTGGAATCCAGTAACTCTCCTTCTCTAACTGTGGGTCTGGTCTAGCTAGAGATAAGATTTCAAACTCACTAAAGGCTCTGGATATGTTCTCTGAAAGCCTGTTAGGAAGCTTTTTCTTTTACACCTTTGCTTTTTTTCCCTAGAGACACTATTATCTTGGGCTATCTAGGTGAACCTGCTTTGGCAAGGGGGTTGGACTAGACAATCCCCAGAGGACCCTTCCAACCCCTATCATTCTGTGATTCTGTGACTACTTTTCCCCCAAACTTAAAATTTCCTCTCTGACAGAAACTTTTTGTACACTCTCCCTCATTGCCCATTAGATCTGACACTAAACCCTAAAATAGTTACCAACAATTTGTAAGTTTTTACTGTTAGATTTTCACAATTAACTCTCCGATGAGATTAAGGATAGATAAATTCAATGCCATTCATCTTCTATCTGTCCTGAGTCAAGAAAATCATAAACTTTAACTTACAGTTATTCCGCATTTAGAAGATTCATTAGATGAGTTACAATTGAGTTTTCATTAGTAATCTGAGCACTGCGCTAAAAGGCTGACTGCACTTTAAAGGTCATATAACTACACTGGACAGCTGAAATGCATTAAATCTCTGGATTGCAAACTGTGCAATGTAAGGATAAACATAAAGATTACTGAAAGTCAATTTAAAGCACACTTGGAGATTTTCCCTACACAGAAGTTATAAAAATTTCAAAGAAATGGATTTATCAAGCAATTGCCCACATGACTACTTTTTAATAAACCTTTTCATGTGGGACATATTTGACAGGAAAAAAGGCCAGAGCAGAATGTGTTTTAATCATCTTTACCTCCTTTACCTTGCATGCATTACATACAAAGTGAACTTGATTACAGTTCTCAAATTCAGTTTAAGCAATAATCCAGACGAATTTACTGTGGATATAGATATTTGCTGCCTTCACAGAATCACACACGCTCTCCTAGGAGAATTAAACAATTAAAGAACAAGCAGAGGGTTACAAAGGGATGGCAATTTTACCCGAGTAGGTGCCTAGCAATCCCTAAAGCATGCCTTTGCTCGTCATATCTACACTGACAGCTGCTTTTCCTGTCTTTGCCTCCATCCATAAGACATTCAGGAAGGAAGGTTTATATCTTTACATGTTTTCCATGAAGTACTTTGATGATTAATTTCTAGAGTACTGAGTCACACTGACCTTTCACATACTCCCCCCATCCGAATCATTCCTGTTCTCCCATCTCCATGTTTCCCATTGTTACATGCCTTTTCTTCATTTAAATTGTATTTAGATTTTTCTAAAACATAGTTATTTAAATTTTAGCTGCTTTTTTTTTTTTTTTTTTAAATACAGGCTAGTATCACCATGATTAGTTACTGAAAATGAAATTCACATCAATACTTCCAAATTAAATACTTGGAATAATATTGGAACCCAATATTTTCGGGGTGGTGGGGGTGGTGTTTGTTACATTAGCACCATTGTAAGCTTCATTCACTACCCTCCCTCCTCATTGTTCAAGTGTTTTTAGTTTCTTGATAGTAAAATTGGCTTATAGTAGCATCAACTTCATTTGTTTCTCCTAAATTGTTCTCGGACTTCCCAAAATATTAATTGCTTCAATTGCTACATGCCTTAGAAGGATTTGAAGTAGCCTGGCAGACCACTCGGCCTTAATCAAGCCTCCCTCGGAGCTGCTGTAGCGCAGAAATTGTTTTAAAAAACAAGAGCTTCTTTCCAAACTCCAGCTATTGATCAAAATTAACATATTCACCTTTGCGATGGCTTTCTTTCAAGGAACTGTCTTGGAGCTCAAAATACGTTGCTCTGACGTTCTGACAACCAAAGATTAATTGTATTAGTAATCATAAAAGTATATTCATTGTTTCAAATTTACAGAGGAAAAAAAGCCTCCCTTTTCACAGCACTCACCGCTGAACGTTGAATCTAAACATCTGACTCCTGCGTATACCACATTCTAAAGAAAAAGTTAACAGCAGATACTCCTTTCTGCCAGCTAAAGAAAAAAAAAAAAAAGATCTCTCATGTAAAACTGAAAATCTGTTATAAAGTACTCACCAAACCCCTAGCAACAGCTCTTGAAGAAAGAATTCCTCAATCAGTGCTGAATGTGAACCTCCCCTGCTAATTCACGGTGAAGGGGTGTGGTGTAAAGCTACAAAGGCAGGGCTGCAACCTGATCCTCCCGCAGCAGGCTCTTGCTTGGGGATTAATCGGCTACTCCTTGTTTCTTGCTTTTTGCAGAGCGCATGGGTTCACTCTGGGTAGAAGTCAGGGATCTGCAGCAGCAGCAGCAGGGACGCTTCCTGTTTAAAGTTTTCACATCTGCCTCCAGCTTAGAGCAGCTGTTTTCTAACCAGCCCCGGCTGGAGTGAAACGCGCTTTTAAAGAATGAGAGACAGGCTGTAGGATGTTCTAGCCCTCGGACCTTGCAGGCTTTTATATGGCTCCTGAGGATGCAATATTCACGGCCTATTTCAAAAAGATATGTTGTAGTTTACTCTTGTTTATTTGTTTTTAAATAAAGCCACGCTCTTCCCTCTAGACCCAGGCTGCGTTCATCATGGTATCTGCAGCTGTACTACAAATGCTGCCTTCAGCTAGAACACACCATCTATTTGCAAATTATGCCAGTATGCGTTAAAACTAAAGTTAAGCATCCTCAAGGGTATGATGGCTGCAGACAGGGATGTGGACTCTAGTTGTAAAACTGAGACCGTGTAACCTGTGGATGTAGAGACAAACAGAATCCTAGTCCTGGACACACAGAACAATAATTTCATAGATAATGAATTAAACAGCAACAGACAGAAGTAACAGCTGAAGAACAGTAACTTACACAGTTAGTAGCTGTAACTAATTGCAATTATTTCCGGGTAAAGACAAACAGGCAAGTTAAATCACTTTCATTGAAGATTTATATGAATATGTGCATCATCGTTCTCAAACAGATTGGAAGTTTTTCATAGTCAACCAGTTAACATGTTAACTATCTCTGACACAAACAGAAGTGCTCCTGGCAGCTTCTTAGAGATCCTGTCTGTTGTTCCAGGCTCTAAGAATGTCTATACTTTTCAGAGTAAAGTCAATAGTCAGCTGAGTCTACTGACTATTAACTAGGTCGATAATAAAATGGATTAACTGTCCTGAAATGGACTAGAAGCACGCACAAAGTAAAGGGGCACTTTAAATGCTGGGGGTGGGGTTCTACCATACAGTTACTACCATAAAGTTACAATTCCTAGCTCAGATAAAGTGAAGAGAAACACAGCTCAAAGTTGATTAAATGGAAATGGTCACTCTGTCATTTGTGTGACACCAAGCCTCTGAAAAAACATATTTTGGGGGCCTATGTGTTAACAACTAGTATCTACCAGTGCTATCCGTACATCTCTTCAAGGGTCACAAATAAGACAGTCCAAAACAGATGTAGTAAAATGACACCACAATTTAAACAATCTCAGTCTGTACATTTCCAATAGAAACAAACCCAATCAGATTTTTTAAAAAATGACACACTTCTTCATTTTGCTTTTCTTAGAATCATATAATAGTTTGGGTTGTGAGGGACCTTAATAAAGATCATCTGTGCGGATCATCACCCCTACGGTCAGGGACACCTCCCACTAGACCAGGCTGCTCTAAGCCCCATCCAAGACTTCCAGAGATGGGGCATCCACAGCTTCCCTGGGCAACCTGTTCCAGGGTCTCACCACCCTCACAGTAAAGAATTTCTTTCCAATATCCAATCTAAATCTACCCTCTTTCAGTTTAAAACCATTACCTCTCATCCTATCCCTACACTCCCTGATAAAGAGTCCCTCCCCATCCTTCCTGTAGGCCCCCTTCAGGTACTGGAAGGCTACTATAAGGTCTCCCTGGAGCCTTCTCTTCTCCAGGCTGAACAAACCCAACTCTCTCAGCCTGTCCTCATAGCAGAGGTGCTCCAGCCCCCTGATCATCTTCATGGCCCTCCTCCGGATTTGGTCCAACAGGTCCATGTAGAATGCATCTATGTGGATGGACAGACATAGTTTCAAACTTGTTCTGCTCTACAAGATATTTGTAGAGGACCTGATTTATTTTTAGTCATACTGGATGCTGAACGGTTTGAATTTACCAGTCTATGCAAATATATTCCTAATCTAGGGTCTTGGCCTGGTCAAAGCTTCAGTTGGGCTTTTTTTGGTTTTAATGATAAATTTTTTTTTTAGATGAACATGCAAAAAAGAATTTTCAAAGTTTATTCCATAATGTGTTAGCATAATTCCTTCTTTTCCTGCAAAATCTCACTCAAGTCACTCAGATTTCATGTGCAAATTAATAAAGTAACTCTGAAACAAACAGTCCACACAGACGTGAAAAACAAGAAAATGCTACGGTTTTAAAACACATTTGTCTTCTTACAGTCAAATAAGTAGAGAATCCCATATAAAGAAAAGTACACTTTGGGGAACATATAAGAGAATGAAACCCCTGATTTTGATTAAAAGTTAGATTAAGAAATATTTGGTAAATAATAAAACAGGATGAGACCCGCATCTTCATGCACTACCATGTACATGAAGAACACTTATCCAAAAGAAAAATTCAAAGGAAACAGTATTTCATTTTAATAGGAATATTTTTGCTTTCTAGTCTGTTAATGTCTCTCCAGTTCCCACGTGCGGTCCTCCTAATTTAGGTGTTAGGAGGGTCTCTGGCCTCATTTGCATCGTAACTATAACATAAAAGGCTTCAGTTGAAACTGGAATCAGACTTTTGAGATAGAAACAAAACTGTTTTGAACCTTTTAGTGGGATCAAAGAATTCCATTCAGCTATGACCTGGCCTAAACAATCACACTAACCTTTGGATTGCCCTGAAACCTGCTGATAGCGTAAGACAGCTGTCAATAGTTAAAGGTCCACAGTGGAAAAAGTCCCTACAACTCTAAAAAACATTTTTAGTTCCATTTTAGAAGGGGCTTTCAAGATGAGCAAGATAGAATTTGTTAGCTCTAAAACTAGTTACTAAAAAGCAATTTCCTAAGGTCCTATGGGAGGCTAGAAACCTCTCAAAAAGTAAAACTTGCAAATCACAAAACTCACCAACCTAGCTTCTCCTTAAGAGATCACCAAAGCTTTGATGCTTTTGTGAAGAACCTAAGAATACTTACTTAGGGAATTTCTAGCCTTTGAGCATGTGACATTATCATTATGTTCTCTCTTTGTGTTTATTTATAGCATATGCTACATGAATCAATTGCCAATACAAGATTACAATTCGGAAGGTGACCATTTCACATGACTTCTGAGGTCAACCCATAGATTCAAGCTCTGGCCAGTTATGCAATAGTAGGAACTGTACACATTATTGAATCAGTGTGAGAAAAGATCATTTACAGTACATACATCAACAGGCTAGCTGCCAAATCCTGCTTGTTTTTCACTGATTACACCAGAATGCAGCTTAGGCAGTAGAAGCTTTTACAAGCTTCTTTCTGCTGGCTTATTTTGAAATTACTCGTGTTTGACAGTCAAAGGAAAGTCCAGAGAGCATTTATATGATACTTCTTCTATAACCAGAATAGCTTCACTCAGGAATTACAACTTCAGAACATCACAGACTGGAGAGCAGCAGAAAAGGCCCAGCAGGAAGGTCTGAATGATAGTAGACAAGACCAGTGCTACTGAATGCATTCCAGATTATTCATATTGCCGAGAACTTTGACATGAAAGAAATTTGACATGAGCACAGTTTATACTACGTTTCTGTCAAAAAAAAAATTACTTAAGCTACATTTTTCATGACCTCTATATCTCACTATGTATCAGTATATAGATATATGCAAAAGTACAGCTAAAGTAAATTAAAACAGAGATGCCACAAAAAATGCCTTGTACAAACTTTTGGAATTCTCAAAAGTAGTTTGGCCCTGGGGAGTTCAAAGCTGAGATGATTAGACTTTAGCCTTCTCATAGTGCATAGAATTCCTACCTGCAAATTCAGGGAATAAAAAAATAAAATGGGAGAAGCTTTATGTGAAAGGTCTGTATAATTACAAACCTGATGAACAACCAGACACTGCTTGAAAAGGCACACTGGCTAGTTTCTAACACAAGAAAAATCCTTCAAGTCCACATTCTCAACTGGTAGCTCTCACTGTGGAGCTCCTTCTGGTGATAGCTCCACTTTTTCCAACAGCAAAAACATGAGAGAACACCCCTTAACTTGTAGCTCTATCTTGACTGCTGGTCTGCAGAAGGTATGCAAGGATAACAACTCTAATGGTAAAAGTCTTAGAATTTTAAAATGCTTACAACCCACAGGTCAAAAATGGCTCACCCTTTCTTAAGTCACACCAGAGACTTCGGGTCAGATGCTCCACCCTGCTCTTTCATCATCTGCCATGGTACTGCCATGGCTATGTTCCCACTGCAGTGAGGCAAGCTGTTACTGGTTTTACACTGGGAGTATTGTTAGTGCCAGCAAGACATCGTGAAAATGGAAGAAAATGGCCAATAACTAACCTAATAGCTTCAGAGGACTGGGGCAGCATCACTGTCTTCTGGAACGTCTGTCCTCCGCTTGGCTTGGTGGTCGTGCTGATACTGAAAGGGACGGAGGAAAAAACAGTGAGCTTCAAATTAAAACTCTCCTACATTGTTCATCTTCATTTGTACAAAGTGGATGGGCTTTAGCAGAATACGTTATACTTAACCATAGTGCTAAATACATGGCGTTCAGAAATGAAAGCGATGCTCAAATGTCCAGTCTTGTTATTATTTTACTGTACAAGAACAGAGATAAAGCACCAGCGTGTGCATATTTTTAATACTTTTTTTGGAGCTCTCTATCATCCCTGAAGCAAGATTTACTGCATAACACAGTTGGAAAAAACACAAAAGCATTTGCTAACACAAGCTGTTCTTCAGGTCTTAACACAAACGCCTCTCTCAGTGAGGGTGTGACATGGCTCGGTCTTTAACAACCTAGATGTTTGTGATGTTTTGTTGCCCCCTAGTGATGCCAGTTATTTTTTCCACTGCTTAGTTCTTAAAAAAATTTTCACAGAGGCAAGAGCTTCCCGTCTCCTGTATTCAACAAATTAAATCATAACTTAATACTTCTGCTTGGAGCTTGAATCAGATGAAAACATATGGGTATTTCTGAATCCACGTAAGGAACTAGATAGCAAGCTTATAGGAAAACTACCACCAGCACAGGTGGCTTGCCCCAGTGAATTTAAAGTCAGAGCTAAGATGCATCAGTCACAGTCACCGTACAGGGCAAAAGCTCTCAAGGGCCTTCTCCTCAGAGCAGACACTAATCATTTTACACAGTGCAAGGCTGTCGCTCTTGCAGAGCTCCTGAAAGCACTGAGAGTTGCTGCTTCCAATGTTACAATGGCACACCACAGCAAACACCTACACGACAGGACAGTCGGCTACTGATCACAGACTCGCCATTTGCACTATTAGTAGTCAGTTTTGTACTTAAGTGTTACGTTATCTTAAAATCATCTGATCTTTTGGAGACCACTGAAGTATATGCCTGCTCTTTTCCAGCTGAGCTCGTCTACACATTGATGACATACAACTTTAAAACGCCAACCAGGTTCTAAAAGAGGAACTTAAGATAAATTCTTTTTAATAAGAGTTTTTTGCAAATGGCTCTGTTATTGTTTTATATCTGTTGTATTATTTTTATAGTGGTCTTTATAGCATTTAATATTTAAAACCCACCTAAAAATAAATGAAAGGAAGTGAAAGTGAAGGACCTTCTCCAGGGGAAGGAAGATCAGAACTCAGCAGCTGGCCCTTGAAAACCTGCCTTATAATGCATGCCTCTTTTCCCCTTTATTGTTCTTCTTTCCAGTAACTTCCTGCTCTTATATAAAAAACATGTCTGCCTCAAGTGTTTTCTAAAGACTGAAACTGGAATGAACAGAGGGTGACTTGTTGCTGACAGCGAAATACTACAATGAGGAAACTAAAAACATAGGCTTCATTTCTGTTCTCAATTTGAAAACTCTTTAAAACAAGCAGGAAGAAGCAATGCAACTGTGACTAAAACTTAAATTTTTGTTCTTTTCCTGGAATCACTAGTCAAATCGTTGTCTCTTGCCAAAGGACAGACATTTCTTGTTTTCAGCTGGCTAATTTTTTCCATTCCAATCTTTTAATCAGTTTTTATGTGCATTTCTTTTTGCGTATGAGCTTACTCATGTACTTATTTCTTCATTCATCAATTTCTTAACAGTAAAAAAGCGGGCGACTTGGAGCATGCTTTGAAGTTGAAATCCTAAAGAATTAGTTCCTATCTGTAGCTTTTTGAAAAGCACAGAAATAAGCAACTTCTTTAGTACCATTACAATAATCAGAAAGTACAGAACATATAATGCAACATTTTGAATAATGTGGAGACTTCAAAACTTTTGGATAACTGAGGAAGTAGGGGGTCAGGTCAGTACCAGATGGAATTTCATTATAAGACTCACTCTGACTTCAAACAAAACAAAATAAGGGACTTTTTCTTACATAAAAGGGCAGTAAGCATTTTGTCACGTTCTCTAGACAAGGAAGGTTTCTTAATTCTTTTTGGTCTTTTTATTTAATTAATTTGATAAAAATTGAAGGAACTTTCCCTCATTCAGCCACATTTAGATCTGAGGTAGATCACATCTGAAGCAAAATATAACAGAATTATTACCTACCGAATTCTGTTGTTATTGCTAAATAATAAAAAAGGGCATGAAATGCTGCATAGTCTCCGTAAAAAAATTGCCTCACTGAACAATGCCCTTGTTTTAAAATAATTTATTCTTCACTTGGCTCAGCAAATGTCTAAGTCTGAAAGAGATATAGGCTAATTAATTGTTTATATAATTTTTCTAGATTAGCTGTTTATCATGTTTTGCATTCTCATGCAGTGTTTGTTTATCCTTTCAATGAGTCCAGTGCTTCACTAGGGATCTTAGTAAATAAGCCTCCCTTTCCATCCATGTCCTTCAGCATTCATTCCAAATGCAGATCAAGTCTAGAACTAACTGGCTGAGTCACTGGATGTCACTGTTGCAGCACTAAGAGCTTAGGTATTTTATTGGAAACAGGAGGCAAGTATACTTGTATGTATTTTATTCCTTCATTGTTATTAAAAGGTTGCATTCCTGCTCAAGTTGTAGTCAGTGTAAGTTTTATTATAGGTTGAGTATTTAGAAGCGTTCTGGCCTGAGGATAATTTATGCTTTCAGGGCAGACTATTCTACCAGTGGCTTTTCATTTAAGTTTTAAAACTCTGTTTCTATTCTAATTTAAAAATGTGCCCTTTCTTAGTTCATTGTTTCTGTTGCTCTGATAAAAGCTTTATTTCTGAATATATTTTTATATATACACAGTGTACATAATTCTGGCACTACACACTTTATATATATACACGTGTGTGTGTGTATACACACACACACATATATATGCACCATAATTATATACATATTTATGTATATGTATGCACATATATTATCAACATAAGATTTCTAAAAACACTTCAAAATAATCTCCTTGATAGGTTCATATAAGCAATACATTTAAAGCATTAACTACTGGAAAAATAAAACACCTACCTTTGCCTTAAAAAGCCTGAGGGAAAACTAAACAGTGAGAGAAACGCCAATCTACATGTTCATAATTTTGAAAATTGAATAACTTGAGCACGTGCGTAAGTAGCTTACAAAGTTTTACTTCATACAGGGGATTTTCCAAAACCCCTTGAAATGTATTACATCAGCACCAAATTTATCAACTAGAAATATACTATCACAGTATTATTTAACTGTTTCCAGCTCTCATGAAATGAAACAAAATGAAACTAAATGGAACCTGGTTTTAGATAGACAATGAGAATTTCCTACTCATTGGACTTTCTACTGATGTCTCAGAAAGCTGTAAGCATGCCTGTAGTTCCTTTGTCTTGACAAATTATAGAAGCGAAAGTTATTTTCTCTATGGTGAATTTGACTGGGAGACACTAGATGTAGATGCTCCTACAAACAGAACCCAGCTCACCTTCAGTACCATTTTATATTTTTAACATGCCAGCTGCCCACAGGTTGAATCCTCCTCTATGGTGTGGCCCAGGAATAAATAAAGAAGGTATAGGAGCTGCTCAAACCATGACATAAGGAACAACAACGGGACTCTCACAATATGCTTTCAGAAACGTATTTTGAGAATATGAGTAAGTGAAGGAGATGGCAACTGAGGACACTGCCATCCGTTGCCATTTCTGGGAAGTCCAAGAGGCTAGTATGAATGATTTACCAGCAGACGTGCCAAACCTGTATCCACTCCTCAGCCCCTGCAGCGTCAGACCTGCTCCCTTCTGTTCACCCCACCTCAACACTGTGCCGCATCCTCTTGCCAAGAGCAGCTCTCAGCATCCTTGCCCCAGTTGTCATTTGTGTTGTATCACCTGCTGACTCCTAATGTCTAAACCAGACATAGGAAGGCAATCCAAGCACATAAGGAGGAAACCTGTTTCCCAGCCCTACTGGGCTGCTAAAAAAAGAAAACAAAGCATTACCAACAACTACTGTGATAAAGACCTGCACTCCCTGGGGCTGGCTGCTTCCTTACCAACTCACTGGCTTGCAGCCGGCCATGTGTTTATTTGGAGAGGAAGAGGCTTCTCTAGAAGATACAGGGAGACTAAAAGTTGTTTGGGAAATGCCACATAAGCTTTGGCTGTGTTCAGCTACTATCTAGTATCTAAGATGACACCTCTAAGCTCAACAAGCTCTTGAAGTATTCTAATGAGAAGTCATTAGACAACTAAAACCAGCCAGTTCCTGTGTGAGAGTTACTGCAGTACACAGCCTTACCAGAGAACGGAGGAGAATTATTTACACACTCTTCATAACTCCTAGAAGGCACAGAACAATTGTCTACCCTTTGCCATGTTCCTCCTCTCCAAGAAGCTGGGTACAATTTATGTTTCTTTCCCAGGTGACAGAACACTAATCCATCTTCAGCAAAGCTCATGCTGCCTAGCAGTGAGGAAAAAAAGTCTTATTCTTACAGTATTATTACTATTTTTTCCAGTAATAGAGAATAAGTGAAGAATAATGAGCAGATTAGACATACGTAGGAAGACTACTTATCAGTCAAAAAGGGGGGAAGTACTGGATTCAAACTGCAAAAACCAAAGCATGTTCCAAGTCCAGTATCATACTGTTTCAAAGATAATCAGTCAAGAGAAGACTGTGCTGAAAATGGAATGTTTTGTACACTGTAATAACGAAACTCATGAAGGGATACTAACAAGCTGTGTCACAGGTCCTGTGAGACTGCTCTCTAGGTGAGAGACCCCTTCCAAACTCATTAGGTAAGAGTTACCTTAGATGACTGCTATGTATCAAATTATTCACTGGTGACAGCATGTGTTCCTTTCTTTAGTAGCAAGATGACTTCAACTAATATGCTAGATTCAAAACATCTCTTATGTGCAAGAGTTTCATGGCACACACACAAAACAATGAAAGACCAAAACAGATCCTTCAGAAGACTGAAAGTCTCAGGAGATAGGAAATGGAACATAATGCCCCTCACAAGAGTTTTCCGTTTGGTCTTAATCTTTTCAAAATGAAGAGTAAACATCTGGGATGCTGACCAGCCAAAATCACTTAAGTGTGTGCCGAACTCTAAACACATAAGTAGTAACACTGGAATAAGGAAGTATTTTTCAAAGAAGAAAAACACGAAGCAGGTTGCTACAGAAAATTGTACTTACTGCTGCATTCTTGTCCCATCTAGCAAGTTCAGATACATTGGTCTGGTCAGTAAATGGATGAGTGAATCAACTGAAACTGTATCACAAGAGTTCTCTAATAGAAATGAATGAATTACAGCTCATATAAAAGATTTACCAACAGCACTATCAGAGGACAAGTCAGACAGAAAACAGAGTGTAATCTCTGAAAGACTGACAACAATGCAATGATCCTGTTTCACTCATTAGAGAAAACAGCATTTACAGGTGCTTCATGGGGACCAAGTACATCCTTAGTACAGCACAGTTCAACACAACTGTTCAGAATACTCACTAAAGTTGTATTTAAAATATGTGGCTTCTATGGAAAAATACAAATTTAATTCCTGTAAAGTACTGGTTTGCTGAGTGGCAAATTTTTAAATGGCAAGAATCTCCCACTGCAGTATTCTGCTTTCTCATAATCACTATTCAGCTTTTTCGTAATCACAATGAAAGACAATCTAAAATCAAAACCCACCATCTCACTTTTGGACGCTTCTCTGAACCAAACCTACAAGAGGTATGCTTTTACAGATGAGATTTCCTTCTGATGCTGATATTGTGAAGCTTTTTAATAATGCATCTTTTTCATTAAACATCATTGTGAACCTGACCAAGGGTTGAAGTCTCTCTCCACCTTCCCTGAGTTAGCCCATTTTAATAAGAAAACACACGGAGAAGGAGGATTTTTCATAAAGCTCGTATGCTGTTGGTAAAAGAAGATTAAGAATTACTCTATATTTTCCTTTGATCCTCTGCAATCTCTTTCCGGCACCATACAAATCCCCTCCAGATTCTGGCAGAAGCTTGACAGCTTATTTGATTTCTTTACAGCATGCGGGATAGCAAGGGTGATATTTTTTGCTTCCTTACACTACAGGGTAACAAAACCTGCCCAGAGCCAAGACACTATAATACACACACCATCCTCTAATACACTGGATAACTATTTTAATAGAAGCATATAAATTCCTTTCACAGAACAATCGTCATACAAACAAGTTGCAGTTGCTTACACCTGCGTTTCAAGGACGCTCTTAGTACAAAATACTTGCAATAATTCAAACACTGAGTGAGTTTCCTCTCCATAACTAAATGTAAACTGAACAAAGGTTTCTTACCATCACTGGAGTGCTCTGTTGTACCATATTTAATTGAAGATATTTAAATATTTCCCCCAGCAGACTTTTTCTTCCAATACTCTTTTTTAATTTTGTTGCTTGTTGAAGAAGAAGCTGATATGTAGGTACAAGATGTCTGTTTGTGGCAGCTTTTCATCATATCTAGAAATTCACATAGAATTCAACCAAATTAATTTTTCCTTCAAATACTTTTTAATCATATAAAAACAAACAAACAAAACCACTTATGTATAACTTTTTAAAAGTAGAATAAGCAGCTAAATTGGAAGCTATATGCAAAAGAAAGTACATTACTATTAGATTGATTGAAAGATTTCCAATTTCAGATCTTTCTGATGGAAAGCTAGGTTTTTATTATATAATTCCCTCCCTCCCCCCTGCTCTGAAATTCTGGAATACACTGACGTGCATAGATTTCAGCCAGGAATGAAAATTAGGAGAAAAGCTGTATATTCAGAAAGATACATTCTGAACACCAACTTCCTTTAAGAAGGCTCTGTTCATTCTGTTGTTTCTTTCAGTTTCATTTTACAAAAACTAGTTGTGAAGTAAAATCTTGTCCATTGTGCAGATGGGTCAGAATCTGAACTGGGTTAAAATGACCAGCCAGTCTGTGCGATCTTCAAAGTCGAATATCTCAAGTTAATCCTTCTTCGCCACCATTTGCAACACAACCAGACTCCCTGCCCAGGGAGGTGCTTGAGTCACCATCCCTACAGGTATTTAAGAAACGTCTAGATTTGGCACTTCAGGCCATGCTCTAGTGGCAGAGATTGTAGGGGTTGTTTTTTGGGGTTTTTTGTGTGTGTATGGTTGGACTCGATCTCAAAGGTCCTTTCCAACCATGAAGATTCTATGATTCATGCTGATAAAATTAAACTTAATGGGGCACACTGACTGAGTCTGGAAGATTGGCGCTTGTCTCAGTATGTCAGTTCCGCAAAGGGAACGCCAACTAAGGAAGCATAAAGAATAGTTGAGCAAGTCAATTGAGAAAAGCAACAACATAAATAAAGTGTGAAATTGGAAGCTAACTGGCACCACTTTTTGCTGCAAAGTAAAGGTTACCACTTCCAGCGATGAGAAGTCGGTTATATTCTAATACAACTGTCTTAATGAACTGAGATGCAACCTGGAAACCTTGCAGAAATACAGTGATCCACTAGTACGTGTTTCATATAATGATTCTCTTTATGCACATAAATATTTGCATGTATGCATGGTTGGGTTAACATACATTCAAAAATAAAAGGGCATATCAGACACAAAATATGAATTCTTTCAAGTCTGAACAACTTTTGTTAACTGTCTTTTCTTGTTAAATGCCCGTTTCTGTGCATGCAGTTCTGTGCTTCTAGGTCCTTGTATAGACTACATGTGCCAGGTAGAGCACTGACATAGACGTCA
This sequence comes from Rynchops niger, assembly GCA_013400035.1. Lineage (NCBI taxonomy): Eukaryota > Metazoa > Chordata > Aves > Charadriiformes > Laridae > Rynchops > Rynchops niger. The sequence continues at coordinate 95,712 of VXBH01009458.1, forward strand.
TGTGCCAGGAAGAGCATTGTTCCAAGACATTGAATACAAAGAAATCAACACACTCTTCTCTAGAACACTGTGGAGATTGCAGTTTCATTCTGCACTTTGAAAGACATCATAGTTCTGTAGCATATGAAGCATTGTAAGGACTGAGCTATAATAGTATGCAGTGTGTTTCCTGCTTGGTCAAATTTTGAGCATGAATCACTCTCAGAAGCTCTTCAGGTTAATTTTGCAGACCAAATTGGCATAAATATTTCAGTTGTGCTTTAAAGAAACAGCTTCTCTCCTTTTGTATCCTGTAGAAGGGAACCAGGTGATCTCTATTTGCACATACGTACAGAAATCTTGCAACCGTGCTGCTCTACCATTTCATGTATCAGCTCCACAAAGTATGACTCCAATCATTTAATCAGAAGCGTGAAAAATGCCAAACGTCTCTGTTATTTTTGTTTCCTTACTGCTGAACTGACAAAACTAGATAGAAGCGTGGATGCTTTGTTAATAAAAGAGGCTTGAATAGGTTACTGACCCAGAATAGGGTTAGAATTGTTCATACACTGAAGTGCAAGGAGAAGAAAAGGAAGTTTTTCAGGACTTGTTCCAAAGATGTAAAATGTTATGGATACAGGCAAAAGCATTTTTAAAATTCAAGGTTTTTCTTCGTTTCTGTTAGTGTGGTGCAGGGAATGGAGAATAAGGCCAAATTTAACAAGAAATAAAATCGGAGCATTCTTCAGAGTAATCAGTTGTTCAGAAGAAAAAAACACCTTTGTAACATATGCACAAGAACATATAGTAATTTAGTTAATCATCTTCAACCTAGGCATCTTTACTATACTATTTTGTTTCTTAGCACAAAGACCATTAGTTCAATCAGTGCTATTGACAAGGATGTGATTATTATTTTTTTTTTTCAGATTATGACAAAATTTTAGAAATAATGAAGAACACAGGCATTATTATGACTGCTTTGTTCCATTTAAAAAAGAAAAATTTTACTGGGTTTTGAACTGTGCTTTTTGGATAGAAACTGTAAGCAGGTGGACAGGCCAGCTGGAAAGCAGAAGGAAAAAACCAAAACCCTCCAAAAGAAGTTACAGTTGCCCAAAACAAAAGACACAATTATTTAAAGATTAATCCCTAGGGAGGTTTTGTAAGTATTTTTGGAAAAAAAAAAAATAAAAATTCATGCTAAATTAGGTCCCCCACCTCAGTAAACAGCATTTTTTTCTGAAACTAAATTGCTTTTTGCTAAAGATAGCCGATTCACATCATCAAAAGAATTTCCTTTGATTTTTACAGAGAACATTCACTTTTCTTATCAAAATCTCATTCTGAACTACCAACCTTTTGCTCACAATAGACGGCAGAAAAATGATTAAACCAAGCATCTGTGTGAATGATGGGCTACCAGTTCTTCCTGCTTCTGGAATTAAGGGGACACTGAATAATCAATGAAGTGATCTATTAAGCAAATACCTTGCCTGGGCATAAGGCATATCAAGGGGCATGTGCTTAAAACACTAAATGTTAGAACGGTTTCTTGGGTATTGATTACTGCTCTTTGGTAAAAGAGTGAAACTTCACAATATCTAATTTGACCACTTGCTAATGATTTTCCTGAAGCATTTGTGACTTAGATGGTAGCTTTCACTACCATTAAAGTGGGAAAATTATATTTCTTCCTTCATTGTTGCACACCGACCTACTCTTTGTGCCTTTGAAATCAAAGAAAGTAACTGCAGCCCTGTAACGATAAGCACGGCTGTACAGAATACAATGAGCCTGGAGCTTTCCTCCTAACATGCAGACAGACCTTCATGCCTTATACAAATACCTGCAAAGAGTCTAGAAAGAACGAATTTACCTTTCATTTCAAAATGGACTTGAAAACGGACAGTCTGCTCAGTGTAGCTTTATCAGTGGTTAAAACCCCCCTGCTCTATTAGAATATACACGTCTAAGGTTAAACAGTGGAACATGTTACTGGATGAAAATAGGATTTGTGATTTGTTTACTCACTGTCTGATATATGCAGATTTTCTGTTTATGTACTTTGATTTTCTAAAAGACTCAAAAACCCCACCAACCCCAAAACTCTTTTTTCAGATACACTTTAAAAGGCTGACCACCTCTAAGTGACACAGCAAATATTCAGTATGTGTGGTACTAAGAAATGGCTCCACTGAATATATTTTTGTAAAGTATACATCATATGACAGAACCACACTAATACTCTGGTAGCTACTTGTGAGAGATTAGCAGAGTTTAAATAAAGCAGAACACTGAATATTTACCACCTCACAGGCATGGAGATACTCCAACATTTTATGGCAAATCTCTGCAGGTGTTCGGTTCCGGCAGATTTTGAACTGCACTGCTTAGAAAAGTAGCTCAGCCACCAGAGGGTGGGGAGGTTTTCCCAAGTGCTGGGCTGTGCCAGTACACGGTCAGTATTTTATGCAAATCATTAACACCATGGTTTTGTAGTATTTGCTCAATACTTTAATTTTTTTCATCTGCATATCCAATACCTTCTTGGAATTAAACTTACTAATCAAATTACAGAGGTGTTTCGGTAAACTGGACCATATAGAAACCTGCAGGGTACAACTTCTCCGTAGACATGGAGGTTGTTATTAATCCCAAAGTCCAAGGTATGCAGAATCTCTACCCAGTATTTACAGCATAGTCATTTTTTCTGGAATGATACAAGAAATATAACCTGATAAGGAACTATGTTTTAATTAAGCCATGGGTATGATCCTTAAGCCTTTGAAAACATAACCAAAACAAAACTAAAATTAAAACTTGATGACGTGGTATCTCAGTAGACCCCAGCAGTAAATAACTCAAAGCTATGCTCTACTTAAAATTCTGGAGCTTGATAATATATTGACTGCTTTAAAAAGCTTTCTTGAGGAAATTCTGTATCTTTTTAGAAATAAAGAGGTTACTTATTTGGTCACTGTCACCAGAAAATTATATAAAATTAATCTCCCTTATTCCTAAATTTGTCTCTACATTATTATTAAATTCTTTGCAACATAGTTAATTCTTTCTGCACAGAGCAGCCTCCAATCTTAACAAATGCTTACGACTATATACACATAACCTTTGGAATGTGCTGTAGGAAACATGCATGATGTCATGACTGACTATAAAACCACCCCAAATTACAATTCACAGGTCTTAAAATTACAAATAAAAATACCACATATAGAATACACACCAGTTCTTCCAACAAAAGGGGGCTTCTGCATGAACGTAATTTCCATTCTGCAAAGCACTTTTTGCAGGATCATTTTCCGTGAGCTCTGTATGCAAGTTTATACATGAAAACACAGTATTTAGTGATCCATACTAGTGAAGGTCATAACATTTCAAGGTCATCTTCAGAATGCGGAGATCCTGTTTCCTTAGGATTCTTTCTTCCTATTTTTTCCAGTACTAAGAACAGTTGTCACTAAGAGTCATCCATACAGAATAACACACATTCAAGAAAACTCAGTTTAGGGAATGAATATTATTTAAGAATAAGAAAAATTCTGGAAACACAGGTTCTCCTTACAAGGCCCTAGCTTCTATAATTTTCAGAACTTAGCAGCAAATCTTTAATGTAATTCAAAGGCAGAAGAGAAATGAACATGATTTCACACTTGTGACATAATGTTTAAAGAAAATTATTGAATTGATTTTACATATTTTTCTACCCTGTAACTAGTTGCAGAATTAGCTCAAGTATGTTCTAGATCTATTTTTCTAGTTCACTGCTATGAACTCTATTGTTCTACACTATTCTACAAAGTATAGAAACCTCTATTTTCTATACTGTTCAGTCACTAAAACTGCTTTGCAAACGATCATTTATTAGTCTAACAATAATGAATAAAAGGTTTTGTCTGCAGTGTACATTTATGTAAATTCTTCTTGTAAGATGGCATTTGGCTCATTTAAATCAAAGACAACAGAAAGAAAATTCTAAATGAATCCTGCAGCTGATGGGGATATAACCCATTTGTGTTTTGCAGGATCAATCCAAAGGTCACTACTCTATTTGCCTGTGCATTCCGTGGCTGACAAAGAGGATTTATTGTTCTGATTAAAAAGAGAAACATCTTTCTTCTTAGCAGAATGACTTTTTCTAACTATTCCTACCCATAGTTTTATATCTGAAGGAGAAGAGGACATAAATACCTGAAAGAAGGAATCTATTTTATATGAGATGCCCTGTTTATCCATTGCTACTGCAGCATAAAAAAACAAAAAAAAAAAAAACCAAAACCTTTGTTTGACATAACCTATTTTCTTAGGATCAGTAACAGATAAAAGATTTTACTCTAGTTTTTACAGTAAGAAGGTCAATGGGTGGCTACATTCATATCACTATCAACTCACTTTTGTAAAGTAAAAAGAGGTGATGGAGAAATAGATTTCTCTGATTTCCAAGTCCTCATCCCCTCCCCCTGCCCAGTCACTGTAATTTTTGACTGGTTTTGTTTGTTTATTTATTCAGTCTTTTTAAGTCTGAATTGTAACCATCCAAATTTCTTGGTTGGGGATAAGGATCTTAATCAGTTACACTGAGTAAACTTCCACAAAGGACAGGCCTTTCTAGACAGTCATAGAAAAAGGAAGAAATAAATAAAGTAATTGAAAAAGAAAAGCAGTTATGCAGCAGTATATCTTCAGAAGCAGCAGATTAAGTGTATCATTAAATTAGAATCCATTTTGATTTATTCATGTTGCTTATTTTCTAAATGAACTCTTTAAGTGTTCAATGCTTCCAGGGATAATACAAGTGTTTTTAGAAACTATGTATTAATTCAGGACTTTTGAATACCCAGACCTAATTAAGATTAACTTCAGCAAGCTACAGTTATTTAACAAGCTATAGAACAAGCTTTCCTAGCTGGTAATACAATATAAAGTTTTATAAGACAAAAATAAATTAGAGAGAGAAAATTGGAAAAGAAAATGACCATTGATATCAGAGTAAGTATAAAGTCTAACCACTGAGGAATTAAGAATAATTAACCCTTCAGTATTATCTGATGCTGTGAAAGTACAGAATGGGCCTGCTTTGCATGAACAGGATTTGAAAGTAATAATTGTACCACAGGCTTTCAATCAGCATATAATATGCAAATTGAAGTCATTAATAAGCAATTTTATTCACAGACAAAATGCGATGTAAATGCAGTGAGTCTTAAGCAAAGCAAGTCAACTCTGTCACCATGCAGAGGGTGAGCCCATGCACTGCTTTCTGCATGCTGGATGAGAAACACCAATCCGATGGCCAAGGAATTAAGTAACTTGTGTGCCCCACAGCTCTTAAAGCAAAGTAAAAAGGAGGCTCATAATGACACAGTCCTGGACAACTGCAGCAGAGCTTTAGGAAATTTTCTATTTCATAGGAATAACATGTTCCTTTCCACAAACTCCACCAGGCTCCACAAATACACATTCTATTTCAGCAATGCAGAAATGCAGAGCAGAGAACTAGGCTCACATTCCCTAACTGGTTATTTTTACAAAGGATGTTTTGAACAATGTGCTCACATTGCTGGCTGGCTATGAAGAACTACATTCTTGACACGCAACCAAGCTAAAAGGTAATTTTCTCTAACTCCTTCTAGATCCTTTACACAATTTAAGTAGAGGATACTGTGAACTTCAATAAATATCACATTTATGAAGCAAAGTCTCACTGGTTGTTGCTTGTCACCATTATGAGAGCAAATTCCTCAAATCAGTGTTGCAGGAGCTTTGTTGGCTGAGAACCAGCTTGTATGCTTTCATGACCAGAAAGAAGTACATTTTAATTGCTAGACATTTAATTATCGATAATGAGTCCCAGTGATCCTCAAACAATAAAGAAACACCATTGCTTACCACTGTCTAAGAAAAGGGAAGATACTGACAAATCCTGCTGACATTGAGTGTTCAAGCTTACGGATAAGAGAGCGTGGGACCTTAAATATTTCTATGGATCCTAGAATGCCAAAAGCCACGATTATGACACAACTACCATTTTCCAAGCCTCATTAATGCTGAAACATCATAGCAGGAGCAGAAAAGGCTACTTCCTGGCCAAGGCTCCAACGTTCCTCTTCCTCAGTCTTGGACTACGATACAAGGTTTATAACATAGGTCTGATCCTGTACAGGCTTCCCACTGGCACCTTTCCTGCTCCGCCCACAGCAACAGCTGTTCTTAACTAGAGATTAGAGAGTTTGAAGAAAAGGAGTATTTTTTCTGGCTTCAGTTAGAATCATAGAATCGCTGAGGTTGGAAGGGACCTCTAAGATCATCAAGTCCAACCATTAACCTACCCTGACAAAAGCCACTTCTAAACCATGTCCCTAAGTACCCCATCTACCCTTTTGTTAAACACCTCCAGGGATGGTGAATCCACCACCTCCCTGGGCAGCCTATTCCAATGTTTAATAACCCTTTCAGTGAAAAAATGTTTCCTAATATCCAATCTAAACCTCCCCTGACATAACTTGAACCCATTTCCTCTTGTCCTATCACCTGTCACCAGGGAAAAGAGGTCAGCCCCCATCTCTCTACAACCTCCTTTCAGGTAGTTGTAGAGGGTGGTAAGGTCTCCCCTCAGCCTCCTCTTCTCCAGGATGAACAACCCCAGCTCCCTCAGTTGTTCCTCATAAGGTTTGTCCTCCAGACCCCTCGCCAGCTCTGTAGCCCTCCTCTGGACACGCTCCAACACCTCAATGTCCTTCTTGTAGTGAGGGGCCCAAAACTGAACACAGCACTCGAGGTGAGGCCTCACCAGTTAGAAAAGTGTCATAGGTTTTGGCTGGTGAATAACCTTATCCTTTTTATTCTTGGTGCTGGAGGGACCATTTAACTCCCTGTCGGCACTGTGTCCTCAACCAGCATTTCAGCTGTCAGACATTTGTATTCATCTGTTAAAAAAAAAAAAAGCCACAGCAAGCATGGGCTGCTAATTCGTCTTTCAGTTTTTAATGGCACAACTTGATGGCTTACATATTTTTATGTTTCTTCCTTTCTCAACTGTCTCTTCAATGCCTTTCCAAACCTGTCTTTTTCTGACAGATCAAATAGTGACATTTACAGCAGAAACTCTTGTCCAAAGAAAAAATAAAGTACAATACAATAACAGCAGCACAGAAAGTAGGTGTAGAAACAAATATCTCTGTTACATAATGTAGAAATAGCCACTATAACTAAATATCACTTATTACAAAACATAGAATCATAGGGTTGGAAGGGACCTCTGGAGATCATCTAGTCCAACCCCCCTGCCAGAGCAGGGTCACCTAGAGCAGGTTGCACAGGAACGCATCCAGGCGGATTTTGAATGTCTCCAGAGTTGGAGACTCCAACACCTCTCTGGGCAGCCTGTNCTTCTTGATGCACCCCAGGATGCCATTGGCTTTTTTGGCTGGCTCATGGTCATCCTGTTGTCCACCAGGACTCCCAGGTCTCTTTCAGATGAGCTGCTCTCCAGCAGGTCAGCCCCCAACCTGTCCTGGTGCAGGGGGTTATTCCTCCCCAGGTGCTGCACCCTACACTTGCCCTTATTGAATTTCATAAGGTTCCTCTTTGCCCAGATCTCCAGCCTGTCCAGGTCTCTCTGTATGGCGGCACAGCCTCTGGTGTGTCAGCCACCCCCCTCTGCTTTGTGTCATCAGTAAACTTGCTGAGGGTGCACTCTATCCCCTCATCCAGGACATGGATTAATATATTGAAGAGGACTGGACCCAGTACTGACCCCTGGGGAACACCAGGGGTCATGAAACATGAAGTTCTCCAGTGATGTTTCGTCGTATAATCTGGCATCGATCTGGTTGATTATAGTAAAAGGGACAATTCCTTCTCTATAGTTCCGACAATTCCCTTTACTACTAACTACAGCACTTGACTAGGAAGAACAAATCTTTCTCTCCTCTTTTTTGCTCCCATTAAAGATATACAGGTGGATACTACTAGTTTATCCTTCCCACAATTTCTAATAAAACGTATAATACACTTAAACATGTCACATGCTTGAATTGACACCAGTGGAAATTGAAACCTTGCTACAGAATTAATTTCATAGTAGATAATACAGTCTGTTTAACTGGTTTAACTATAGCTCAACAGCAAGTAACACCAACACTTCAACGATGCAATGACACCGGAGTAGCAACAGTATCATTTAACTGCAGTTTAAAAGTAAAATTTAAGCCTATGGGATAAAAAAACACTTGGACACCAGTAGCTAGACTCTCTTTGAGGTGAGATTTAGTTATTTTTACATTTGACCGTGATAATTCTAACCATTGAGTAAATAATTTTTCATTAAACTGCCAAGAAGTCACTGAAATTAACACACACGATAGTCTGCACAAATACGGAGTTTACAAGACTCACAGATAACAACAAGCCCGTAATTAAACCTGGAAAATTTTGAACTAGAATAAAGGTAGTTCTTCGGGAAACACAAAGTATGTCAGAAACAAAGAAAATGTCTTCCAGCGCTTACATCCATGGAATAAACGTTTTGGGTAGCTTCTCTTTATTATTTTATAGAGTTCAGCTGAAAAGTTCCAGCTTGCAGAGTTTTAACTTGTGTTTCAGTTTGTGTGTGTCTGGAATGTAATTTTCTTATTAAAATTCAACCCATGCTACTAACTTCAGAGTTTACCTACAGTGTCACTGGACTTTGAAATTAACTCCAGAGCAAAATGTGAAGCTTGAATTACTTATAAAAAACCTTGATACTTGGAAAAGCACTAAACTATCAGCTAATTGGAGCCAAATTTTTTTTAAATGACCGTTTGTGGGGTTTTTTTGTCCACAGATCATTGATCACCTCAAGTAATTTCAGCAATTGATTTACTTAAATTACGCCAGAAATTACGTACTAATGCTAATTTATAACAAAAGAAATTACAAGGTCAAGAACGAAAGCTGGAATTTCAAAGCACGACTTAATGCCTGGCCCCATATGATTCTGTATTTCAGTATTTAAGTAGCCAGTGTATGTGCTAAAGATAGTGTTGGAGGAAATTTAAAATGACTAATCCATTACTTTAACTTTAGTCTCAGTCCTAAACAGCATCTCACTGTGGGGAGAAGTTCATTAATTCCAGAAAACCAGCCAGTGATTAAAATGCAGATCACATGTTAGAAGCACGTTTACACAAGCCTGCTGCCTTCTAACACACAAGTAATTACTTGTATCATTTCTACATGATGTGGATTTCCACATGTGATTCATAAATATGTTATAGATAAAAATGTTACAGACTTTGAGTTCTGAACATTTACTTGATTTCAATGCTACTGTGAGCTTTAATAAGAATATCATATTCCACCATATATCCACATACATTCCAAACAATATATAGTTTACTATATGGTATTTCTTAAGTTAAAAAAATAACAGAAAAAAAAACTTTAAAAGTTATTTCTTTAAAAGTTATTTTGGAGTTATTTCTTTCCATTTTTGCTCAGAGAAGTTAGCAGGAGGATGCTAATTTATTCAAATACCTTTTGTAACTTGGCAATGGTGTAAAGTGACATAAGCATCAAAAGGAAAGTAAAAATTATTTAAGTTTTGACATTAAAAGTAGCTACTAAAAGACACACACTAGTAGCTCCAGCTGAGATGCTCGTTACCTGGAGAAAATATTTAGTCCCTCACCCGTCACTTACAGCCCAAAAGAAAGGAAAGGCAGTCCTAATCCCAGAAAACTATCTCTAAGCATGTCCTACCAAGAGCCCTTGAAGGCTTGAAATTAAGGCAGATTACCACATTTCTTTTCTTAGAATTTTACAGAATTGAGCAAAATCCACTAGCATAGACTGAAAGAATAGACCTGGAGGAACATATTTCCAACATGAAAAATATCAGATAAAGGGAATACAAGTAATAGCACCAGATTCACACTGACTATGTTTCCTTCTCTTGTATTATCAGCTGTACCACACTTTGGCTTTTGCTTCAAATCATCCTTCTCCACATTAGCAATTCAACAGTATCAGCAGGGAAAGTGAAAGACTCTCAACACTGAACACGCCTGCTATTCAAATGTAAAAAATGCTGCAGAAGCCCAGAAGTTATTTAAAGCAAGTGGATGACATCAATAGATGGAAAATATCAACACCAACTGTCATCATTAAAAACGTTGAGGTATTGGGGGAAAAAAATTGTAAAAAGGCTTTTCCTCCCTGGTGTTTTATTCTTCCTTTTTATGGATAATCTTAAAAGTGCGATAATCTCATACTTTAAAAACCCCCACAATGCTATCATTGTTAAGGTCACTTAATGATTTAGTGGAGACAGACATGTATATATCCTGCTGTGTCATACTATTGTATTGTCTGTCTTCACTAGCCTGGTATAAGAAAATGACCAAAATATAGAGGTGAAAAAATGCTACAGAAACAAGAAGCACATGAATATTTTTCACTGAAAGGCTAGGCGCCTGTAGTCATAAGCAGTTAGTTCTATCTGCAGCAACTCAGCTACTCTTCAATCCCATCCATTCCTGAGTGACAGGACTGAAAAACTGGCTTTGCACCAAGATAGCTGGTCAGATTTTACCCACCTACTGAAATGAAAGCAAGACTGAGCTCTAAAACCCCAGTAAAGTACACCTTTCACAGATTAGCCCTGGTTTGAGGCTCTGAGCCAAGGAGACTACTATGCCCTCCCACTGTTAAATGGTTTTATGAATTCTTCTGTTCTGTTGTATACTCAAAAAAACTGTCATGCTTAAATTCTGAAGAGCACATCTCCTCTGCTTTGCAATTGAAACATGCACTACAGCTTTTATTTTGTCTTCCATTCTCCAAGGAGAACCCTTCAGGATTGCTTTATCAACCAATAGATTATAAAAAATCCTTTTGTATACTTCTGAGCAGAAAATTTGTTTAATTCTTTTACTAATTTCAATTACTGGCCATACGATATTTTTAAAATACATATCTAATCTTGATTTAAAGACTTAAGATCACAAAGAGCATCCAATGTACTTTCACAAATACATTTGGTGGCTGATCATCCTCACCACATGCATCTTATTTCTGAAAAGAATATACTACTCTTGGTTCCCCAAAAGTTAGCCTTGTTATGAAGTCAGCTATCAGAAATTTCTTCAGAAGCTATTACAGGTGAACAAAGACAGCATAATTTTGATGTTATCAGAATACAAATTATTTCACCCCTCATCTTTATTCTCTCATTTCTTCCCCAACCAATGACCGGTTAATAAAGTTACCATGAGTATTGTGAGTGGCACCTCTAGTGCTATCGAAAGCCTAATCACTTCTCAAATCAATCTACCAAAAATACAAGAGGACCAGACAAATGTGCTAGCTACAAATAATGTTTTACCTAGATAATTTTTCTGCATTTTCTATACATCCTAAAGTAAAAATCCCCCAGAAGTCAACTGCTCAAACAGCAGCACAGCTTGAACTAGGGATTTTGGACCAATTCAATTCAGTACAGAGTGAATTGTCTACCACTATTAATGGGCAAGATGCAGCTCACATCCCACAAAATAAAACAGAGCCACTAACTTACTGACAGGCATTTTACCTGGATTGAAATACAAGATTAAGAGAGTTATTAAGCAATTGTGGAAAGGGAAGAGAGAAATTTATTAACGACTTTTGCAACTTTCACTTGGGTGCAGATTACATAGAACCATAGAAAATGAAAGCTATAATGATTAAAACTCTGTAGTGTTTATATATTTCCCAGTACAAATCTGAAGTTATAAGGCTGCTATAAGGTACTGATGCTATGTTTTATAGACATTCTTACTTTGATTTCAGCTATTGCAGCATGTCTTAACACAAATACAGTTGAAGGGTTTACCGTAAAAAGGAAATAAAGCCCTTAAAAGAACTTAGAAGAAGAAATATGAAAGAGAAAGTTTCACGTTCTTTGTGCATGAAGATGAAAGCTTTGTACAGCTGCTCTGCACTGTAATCTTATTAATGTTCTTTTTAAAAAAAGTATCTCTCTAGCTTAAACTTGTCTGTCTGCAAGGCTATTAAATCATGTCTATATACAGATTAACAACCATCTAAAATGTCATATATGGATTTGGGAAAGAAAACATCCTTTAAACATGGATATGCTGTACAAATACAGATGATTTACCATGAAACAGCTTTCAATCAGAAAATGCCAGTCCATTAAACTTAAGTTTTTTCTTGGGAATATGCCAATAGAATGCTACAATCAAATCTATGCAGAAAGCCAGAAAACTAAAGACAGATGCCAGAAGTGACAATATCTTAGCAATTAGGGCCTTACTTGAAAAGAGAAAATATTCTCAGGCAAGACATGCTTTTAGTCTGCTTTAGACTTTTAGACTTCAGTCTCTTTAGACTGCTTACCAGTCTGCTTTGCATTTTGTCCTTTTTGTTCTGTGACTTAGAAATGTAAAGGCAGCAGCAACATGAGAGGTCTGGGCTTTCACCTGCCACAGCAAAACAAAATTCTGAAACTCTGTTTAAAAAAAGATTACAAATCATTAAATAGGAAACTCATCTCAGTAATTAGATAAACATTTGTAACCTATTGTTCCTTACACAACACAGAAAATTCTTTCCTTCTTTCAAACGTTCTTCAGAGCTCATACTTAAGCTCCAGAAAATTACAACTTATCCAAAGCCAGAAAAGGAAGCGTATTCCTCCAGCCAGGTACTTCATTATTTCAAAGAATCATTTGTCTACAGCAGCAAAAAACTATTGCTCTCTGGTATGTGTCATACTTTTTACATGAAGCCATAACAGGAGAGAGAGTATTGAATACTTAAAGCTGTATCTTTCTTTAGTGTTATGTGATGATATTCCTAAAACTGTGTGAGACATCTTCAGCGTTTTGGGTTTTTTTATTTTGTTGTGGGTTTTTTTGTTGTTGTTTTTATTACATTTACATTTCTAGTATTAGGTGATGAACAGGTTTAGGAATCATCAGAAACTGTAACAAAGCTAGTGAAAATCGGGTGGCCTTTTGCCTCCCTCTCTGCCTGAATTTACTGTTAGGACTGGAGAATGGAAGTGTAGAAAACCAGGTATGATCATAGAGATGGTGTCCTGGTTTCAGCTGGGATAGAGTTAATTTTCTTCCGAGTAGCTGCTGTGTCTTGGATTAAGCATGAGAATAATGATAACACATACTGTTTTTGTCGTTGCTAAGTAGTGCTTATATTGGGTCAAGGACTTTTTCGGCTTCCCATAGAAGCTGAGAGGGAGCACAGACAGGACAAGCTGGCCAAAGGAACATTCCGTAGCACAGAAGTCATGCCCAGTATATAAATGGGGGTTGGCTGGGGGTCAGGAATACACAATCAGTGATCGGGACAGGATGGGCAAGCAATCATTGGGTGGTGAGCAATTGTACTGTATCACTTTATTTTGTATATTATTTTCCCATTCTTCTTATTTTCTCTTCCTTTACTGTTTTATTTACCTGTCTTTATCTCAACCCTTGAGGCTTTTTTTTCCTTTTCCTCCCTCTTCTCCTGACCCTGCCTTGGGGGAGTTGAGTGAGTGAACAGCTGCACCATCCTAGTTGCCAGCTGGGGTGAAACCACAACAGTCCTTTGATGCCCAACACCCAACGTGGGGCTTGAACATACAATCCTGGGGATCGAACACACAGTCCTGGTAAGAGTCCCATGCTCTACCGACTGAGCTAGCCAGGCATGACCAAAAACCAGTCCACTTCCCATGGCTCCAGCAGGCTGTGCCCTGGGACCCAAAAACAATGATCCCGAAGCCTTCGCTGTCGTGGTTTAACCCTGGGTGGCAACTGGGACCATGCAGCAGTTTCATAGAACAAGCAACTGCGTCATAGGGTACCTTATGCATGACAGAAAGATGAGGAGATGTATAACAGCAAGGAATTGATCAGGATTATTAAGGGAACTGGAACAGAAGCTGAATGCCAGCGAATGTCTCTAAAGAATTAATAATCATTTTGCAACCAAAAGTGTCCTTTTGCATTCTGTCTGCTTTGGACTAAGGTTAGGATGAGAAAAGAGAAAAACGAGACATTCTAAGAATGGGAAAGAACAGGAGTTGCCACAGAAAATGCAGGACAGGAAAGCCCTGTCCCCTTTGGGCAGGTGTCTGGGATGGACAGCCAACCCATTTGCATCAGGAACAGAGCCGAGTTAAGGTGAATGTGAAATGGGGACTCAAAAAATGGGGCAGATAATGGCTACCTTATGCAACCTGAGGGTTCACAGCTTCAATTTCCTACACTTTAGCTCAAGCTGGCAGTTTCTGCTACCACATCCTACGTTTGCATAATAACTTTTTGTATCTTTTCTTTTAACACAATCCCGACAATCCCCGTGTGGTCCAAGTTTCTCCAGCTGGACAAGACAATGTTTGGAACATTTCTAAAGCTAATGCTGCTACTGCTCCTGCTCAGTTTGTAGGCAGCTGTGCTACAGACCTCCTTTTTCTGATATATATGTAGGTCAAGACAACCAAAATTGCTGCCTTCTCACCAGTATCTCTGCCTGAAATGTGACAGCTGTATGTAATACTTTCACCTGACACAGAATGGATTGTAATCAATATAGTTCTCTGCCTCTGGGACAAAAAAAAAAAAATTGTTGCTCCTAATAACCTTCATAACTTCTATACCCTTGTTTTACTTTCAAATAAAATTTGTTTGCCATCCTTTAATCTCTGAGGTTGTATTTACATACTTCCTCAACGTGAAACAGTAAATGAAAATCCTCTGGTGATGCTCTTTGTTACTCCTCTTCTATATCTAAACCAAACAAACTTATCTTTCTGATCTCTTCTTTTAGGGAAATCTTTCCTTGTTTAATCTTATTGATTGCCCTCTTGTGTCCTATCTGATTGGCAGTAAGTGAACTGGGCATTGAATTTAAGGCAATGCAAGCCTTTAATTTACATTGTTTGCACTGTATTTTCATTAATTTCACCCCATTCCTTCATCATTACAATCTAAAATACTTCTGAGGCTTTTCATCTTATTTTCTTGATAACATCCTCTTAGAACAAGTTGTCATCAGTGTTTTGACTCAAGTACTGTTTCCTTCTCCCTTATTTGCACACAAAGCCCATGGCTTCACACAAAGCAACCCTGCAGAATTACTGCTGATAGGTTTGGCTGATACTGTTTTCAACCTTAATCTAAACACGAATAGATTTATCACCTGTTATTTCGTGGGAGTTTCAAGGAACACTTTAGACTTCTCAGGAAATTTGTTTTAGCAGAGCAACAAACAAAACCAGAAAATTCAAACAGATTTTGGAACCTCAATTGCATACTAAGTATTTTTAAAGCACACAACACACCAATAAAAAATAATAATCAATTGTAATACAAGACTGCAATCCATAAATGAAGAGGCAACCTATTGAAACTTAGCTGTCTTACTTGGAAGCAACAGATGTTATTAAAAATCAGTAACACTTACAGTATCAGCAAAATGCATGAAGATAACCTGTTGTTCATTCCCATAGCTTGATTCTTGAATGCAATTACAAGATAACCCTATCTTTCTCCTACCCTCTAGTAATTAATCTGTTCTGTGTTTTTTTGCAACTTGTCTCATCTGACTGTCTCTCCCTGGAGAACTGTGAGACCCACAAGCTCTTGTGTGGGTGCAGTGGTCCGTCAGTGCAGAGCTCACTGTGGGTCCGAGCCTAAGGGCAGATTTACAATTGGGAATTTTACTGAAAACATGACATTGAAATTTTACCATGAAAAGTGAACACGCCTGTTAATAATACACAAAGCCTTTGACCAGTTAACCGACAGAAAAATCTTGCGCTAACAGAAGCTCTCTGCCAATTTACTCCAGTAGAAGAGTTGTGTCATTCGATATTTCTACCTTTTTCTTCTCTACTTGGTACAGCTAGAGGAGGATTAAAACGTTCAGACATTGGCGAAAGGAAACTAATCCAAGTACTCTGCATAAAGATGACCTATCTCCCCCTCCATCCCCTTGAAGAATACTATTGAAAAATATCCTTTCCTATTCTAAATTCCTTTGCCACCTTCTCTTTTTCTGAAGAGTTCACTCGCACAGAAGGTAGACACGCTCTAGTTCCTCTCTTCACTCCAGAGAAGCTGCTTTTCTATATATAAACCTGGCAGACGTAAAAAGCAAGGATTCACCATCACCCATAAAATATTTAGACAGACAAATTAAGTGCCTGAATTTTGAAACTTTTCCACACTGCTTGGAACTATATAGCACAGAAACAAACGACTGTGGTCTGGCACTGCTTTGTTTGTAGGGCTATGAAACATTTAAACTGATCATAAAAGAAATGCTATTGTATAACAGCTACCCAAAGCCTCTTCTCATTTTGGAAGATGTTTTGTTTATGCTGAAACCTGCTCCACAGGAAAACAGATGATTTCAAACCAGTTATTTGCCTGGTACAAATAAAAATAGCAAGACAAATAGAGTTTGTCAGATTTCATTGAGGTATTTATATCTGCTAATACAAAAGCCAAATATGATTTCTTTGCTTATTTTTTGGATAGAGAAATGTTCTGCAGGCTGCATGAAGGAATAGACTACCAGGAAGGCTGATTTCTTTGAATAGCTGGACAGGAAGACTGCTGCATCTATTTACCTATATAAATGAGCTCATATTTGAAATAGTTTGCAATGCCAAAAACGACCTCTGCAGGGCCTTTTCCATAAAGTTGTTTCCAACTTAAATAAAATTAATTTTTACCCTTCTAACAAACACCAAAATTAAAATCTGCTAGTGATCCAACAACTGTTTTTTTCTTTGTATGCTGAATGGTGTCCTTGACTGGAATGCCACAAAGTGAGCAAATAGCCAGCTTTCAAAATAGCCTATGATATACAACCCATGCCCAATAATGATCACTCAGAATATTGGTCATCCTTCCTTTATCCCCACTCACCCTCATCCAAAAAACCAGCTTTTTCACATGATAGTTTGACTGGATTCCTTTAGGAAATAAAGTGTCTTTGTCTCACTTGAGTTACATCACTTACTACCTTGAGTTCTAGTCTCTGTTTATATGGTTTACTCATTTAAATCACACAGCTTGTTGCGCTGGATTTTTCTGGGTGAAAGGAGCAACACATTACTAGTGTCTTTTTCTGGGTAAAAAGCTATTCCCATAAGGTGAAGACCATTTCACCTTAAAGTTTTTAGTAGCAACCTTAAAAAAAAAAAAAAAAACAAAATCAGAAAAGGCTTAAATTCCTTTGATGGAGCTCATTGTTATAGTCAGTTTAAAATTTGAATATTATCTTAAAAGTACATAAATTAATGTATCTTTTCACTTTCTTGCTTGCGATGTACCGTTCTTGATCAAAACTAGAAAGATTTTCACAGACTATATAATAAAATTTTATCAAGACATCTTAAACAGGCAAGGAATAATAGAATATGTGGAAAGATCACAAAAGATTAAATTAATAATTCTTGTTTGAATTATGTGGTACCACAGCTATAATTTGCTATGCTTTTAAAGTAAGGTAGTATGAGATTTATTTTACTCTTCATGTGAAAACTGGAGCAGAAGATGCTCCTAGAGCATGGAAATAATATAGAATGCTAGTAGGAAAAAAAATTTGGCTGGTGCGGGAAAGTAACGGAAGACAGGCGAGGAGGACTGTTAACACGCTCAAGTGACTCACACCTGGGGTGCTGGGAAACACACATATCACACTAACTGTTGTTCAGTCTTACGGGCTTGCAAGTAGAACATCTGCGCTTAGATAATGTAAGTCTGCTATGGACTCAGGGACGCCTTATCTAGCTGCTTGGGAATCCTGCCCTGTTGTTGAAGAAAATCAAGGCACAGTGGAAAAACCATGCCTGCTTGAACCCTTGAAATACTGGCAAGAACAGGGAGTCTGAGTGCTCTTGCTCTCTCACTCTCTTGCTAACAAGGCCTCTCTCCCTAATAAGAACTCTCTCTTGCTCCATGGTGCCTGTTTCCCCTGCTTACATGCCTCTGCCTGGGTGCTTCTTCAGAGATTTCCCCAATCCATGAGGCATCAAGACTAAATTTGTTGTTTGCCTTTCATCCGTGGTTTGTGGCTGTTCCTGTGTCCTGCCTGCATCGCCTCACACAGCTAGGTAATGCACAGAACAGTATAGGGAAGTATAAGCTGTACAGTACCAACCAAAGTCAAGTCAAATTTACACAGCTGTATTTTTTTAGAGACTCAGAGCAGTTAAGCATCATCAGCTGCAGTTCATGTCTTTTGTAAAGGTTTTGACAAGCTAGCTTTTCAACTCCTCCAACCCCAGATGGCAACAGCAACTGAAATCACCAAGAGCACAGGGTTCCAAAAGATGAGGTGCATCAGTTTGCAGTGATCACTTAGCAGTAACATATTATGTTACAAAGGAATTAATATTCCCACTGCTTTACTCTCCCTTCATCCAAACCCTACTGTGTTCTGCTTACAATGAAGTTTGACCTTACTATATAGAAGGCAGAATTGTTAAACAATAGCTTTGTACCGTAGGTTCTCTAATGAGACCTAAATACAAATTACAATGAAGTTCTTAGCTGAAATAGTTGCGATACAGAAGTTTAGATGAAGACAGTAGGACTCTCCAATTTTGAGCGCGTCAGGAACCTTTTCTATTTTCCCCACACACATTCCTAGTGGTGTTGTATTGCTTAATAGCACTGGTCTGCTTTAGTATTTTTTTAGGGTGTTTAGGATTGTGTATGTCTGTGTTTGTTTTTGAAACACAGTAATATTATAAGGATAAAAACAGCGACCTTATTTTTCAAAGCACTGTGATAAGAAGTGCCATACGCAGGCTAGTAATTGTTCCTCTGAGTTTGTTTTCAGAGTTGGGTTTGCCTTTTTTTTTTTTTTTTCCCCTTCATGTTAAGGGTGACCTGCGCTACTAATAACATCTGTCCAGAAAGGAAAAAAAAACATCATTTGCTTGATTATGTGTGGTCAAACAGACAATGAACTCACAGAAGAGACAAAGGGATGACGAGGAGATGGCTCAGCCTATATTCACTGTGCGGATCTGTAGAAAAATTTGGTCAATAATAATTTCACATGCAGAAATACAAGCCAGAAATCCCAAACTACAGTCAAAGGCCACCCCTGCTACATTTATGAACAAGTCAGAACGCCTAGGTCTCCACTTTATAAACTAAATTGCACACAGAACTGTTATTAGACAGTTATACAGAGAAACTCTACAGACACAGCAAGAAGCTTCTGCTCTGTAAAACAAAAAATAAAATTACAGCCCATGCAATAAGTACTCTCTCCATGTAGGCAGAACTACTTGCCCTTCAATTATTATTTCCTTGCGCTGTTGACAAAATAAAGCAAAAAACCCCACCCTCTTGGGCCTTATGCCCACAAACAGATTAACAGTATTTTTCCACCCTATCCTGTGTGACACTACTTACTTTATGTAGAGAACAGGGTAGACAAGGAACTATCTTAATTGGGCTGGAGTACAGGTTTTATGAATGATGTGCAGAAGGCATTACTGAGCTATGTTTGACCTACGGTGTATATCTCACATATTTAGGGTGTATTTGGACTGTGGTAGTGCAGCAGTGATATCTGGATGAACATAAATCCACTAGTACGATTACTGGCCTGGAAAACCTAGGCAGCGATAGAGGAGCTCCTAACAAGTTCTCTTACTCTCAAGTAAATCCAGTGCTAGGGTCAGTTTAGGGTGACAATAAATCTGAAAAGCCAGCCTGTGTAGCATGTACTATGTTGTGGAATTTCTGTAGCAATATTTAAACCACAGCACAGATTAGTTTCTAAAAATTCACTCAAGCAAAGCACAAAACGTTGTCCCTCTTTCCCCCAATCAGATATTCTTCGTTCGAGGAAAATACAAAATTTAATCCAGTTGAATGCTTTTTACCTTAGACATAGTAATGTATTTTAAGGCTTCAGGTTTTGGTATACCTTTTGTATGGCTTATCAGAGACAGTCTGACTTAGGCTTTAAAAAAAAAAAACCCAAACAATATACAAAACATACAAACAACAACAACAACAAAACCCACCCAAAACCAAAAAAAAAACCAACAAAAACCCCCACCTTGTTCAAGCTATATGTAAATTCCAGATATTGCAAAAAATATTAAAATGAAATTCTGTTGGCACTGGCATGCTCGTACATTTTCTGTTCAAAGAAATCATGCACATTTTACCTTTGAGATACTTTCTCTGGGAGACCTAAGCAACTTGAGTTCTCATACCTTGCTCATTTAAAGGCCAGGAATTGTACCAATCTTACCTCAATGTCAACAGTTCGATCATTCCCATATAAATGAGAGACTAGATCAAAATTGTACGAGGTACTCTAAAACTCTCAGCCACGTTTGTGTAAATTAAGGATGAATACCAATTCTGTGGTTTTAATCAGTAAAAACACACTTCCTGAAGTATAAAATATCCATCTATTAATAAAGAGGAAATTTTACACCATGAAAAACCTTTTTGTCTCCCAGTTCCTTAGCTACACAGAAAGGGGCAAAATGATGTTTTTTGAAAACTGCATCTCATTAAGGTTTCTGTCATTCTCCGATCATTCAGTTTCATACTAAATATTTCTTCAATAAAACAGAGTGTATTATAAAAATTTTTGAGCTGAGATTGGAAATTAAAAATATTTGCAGCAGCAGCTATGCAATTGTCACAAATAGTCTCATTTTCCATAAAATGTAATCCATTTGCTAATCCTGTCACATACTGAAACATATTTCCTTTAAATACCTATAGGTGGTGCTGAAATACAATTGTTTATTTAAAAAAAAAGTGATAATCACAAAGTAATTCAGTAGTAAAGCTACCCATGAAGATACACAGCCCTCCTGGCTGTGCAGATTTACTTCAGCGAAATGGTGCCGAACCAGAAATCAGATTGAAGTGCATTAGTTGCATTTCCCTCAGGTACTTATTACAATAGATTTTCTCATATGGCCACGTCTCATAGCCAAGACTGTTTCCAAGACTGAAGTTGCAAAATATAAGCGTATTTTTAAATTGCTGGAAATACCCAACAACAACAAAAACTGTGAAAATGTAGCTGTCATGAATATGGCATAACTACAAAGAAAAAGAAACACAAACATGTTTCCCCAAGAATTTTGCTTTCAGGTTGCACATTTCATCCTCATAATCATAGATTTCACCATTCAGTATAAATTATGACAAAGCAGCTACTAATAATAGCTCTCTGGACATCAGCCCAGTTTGCTGAAATGAAGCAGAACTAACTAGCTTCTCCACAAACATATAATGGAAGAGAACAAAATCTTTGCCAGGCATAATTAACATGTGGTTACATGCTAATCTACATCAGATGAATCCATACTTTCCGGTTTCAAAAAATACACAACAATTTCACATTAGTGATTATTTATAGAAAAACTCTGAAGTGTTTGCAATTATGAACATACTTTACGGTAAAAGTCATAGCTTGAACCATTTCCTGTAATGTTAACACTTTACACTTCATTTCCAAGCTCTATTCAGAATAGCGTTTTAAAATTATGAAAGTTGAGGAAACAAGTTACAGTAAGAAAATAAATGACTTTGATAGTTCTGGATTTTTTTTTTTTACAGGTAAATAAGGCACACTAAAAAACTTGTGTCAGCAAAAATTTGCATAAATAATTAAATGCTTATAATGTTTGTGACCAAAGTTTTATGCATATCCTGTAAAGCAACTGAACAACATAGAACATGAAGAGGAAGGGAGCCCTTAGTCCCTGAATCCAGCTCCATCCATTTGGAAAGTAGCTAGAGAACAAATGTCCAAGCATGCAGAACATCAAATTGCCTCTCCCTCCTCTTGCAACATAAACTGCAACCCATAGATGCGCTTTTCCTCAGTGTATCATAAAACCTGAGAAATGAAACACAAAAAGCTGCTTTTACCCCTCAATTAACGTCAAAAGAGCGAGAAAGAAGTTATATGACTGATACATGAAGTTCCTAAAAGAACAGGAAGTTAATTTGGCAAAAAAAGTACGGAAACTGACGTTTATTTATACTAGCTTTCTTTTAATTGTAAAGTTAAACTACTTTCAGAAAAAAAGTAGGTTGCATGGGAAGTATAATTCACACAAAAAGGAAGACTCTTTACAGTGGAGTTGTTCACAAAGAGGTACACCACCCTTTTACTCAGCACATTCTTTTGCTTAAAATGTAATCCGTGATTTACTTTTTTCCCCACCATCTTCCAGATGTTAACCTCTTCCTTCTAGTTAATTTGCAAGTTTACATACAATGTAACACGATTAAGATGCAGTAAGGCAGCATACAAAGACAGGTTTAAAATGGAATACGAATTCAATGGAGACCATGCCACAGCTTCAGAGCTAATGCGGATTCTTGCTCTAAACATGAAAGGAATATTATCTTCAGGCCTCCAGAAAATATAAACAAATATCACTAAATTTGTCAAGGCCATCATACTGAAAAAAAGTTGAAAACCTGCACAGGATGGACAACTCAGTTATTTCCTTTGGCAAATCTTCAGCTATATTTGCCCACCTTTCCTCAGAGATCTTTTTGGATGAGAGGGCACCTTTAGTATTTGCTTCTGCTTCCTAATGTCTTCCTGAACCTAGTGTCACACATTTTAGTGTCAAAAACAGGATTACAAATTGGTAGTAGCAGAGGAAACAAAATCTTCAGAAAAAGAAAAGAAGGGTAAGTAGTAAAGCCCACTAACTACTGTCTGATCTTTGACAAACTTCTATAGACCTAGAGGCGAGCCTAAAACTGATTTAGATTGCTTAAAGAAGTTTTTCTTCTGGGAATAAAAACAGTTCTAGGTGCCATTTGCTGTCCCAGAAACAGAAAGAGTAGACAGCACAAATCAGACATACTGTGGTTCATGTAAACAATTACACTTAATTATACTTCTATGAAACACTTTGATTACACAGGGAGTGTTTAAGCTAGTACGAATGGATTATATAGAGGAGCATTATTTGGCAACATTTAGATTAATTCATAGAATCATAGAATTGCTGAGGTTGGAAGGGACCTTTAAGATCATCAAGTCCAACCATTAACCTACCCTGACAAAAGCCACTTCTAAACCATGTCCCTAAGTACCCCATCTACCCTTTTGTTAAACACTTCCAGGGATGATGAATCCACCACCTCCCTGGGCAGCCTATTCCAATGTTTAATAACCCTTTCAGTGAAAAAATGTTTCCTAATATCCAATCTAAACCTCCCCTGACATAACTTGAACCCGTTTCCTCTTGTCCTATCACCTGTCACCAGGGAAAAGAGGTCAGCCCCCATCTCTCTACAACCTCCTTTCAGGTAGTTGTAGAGGGTGGTAAGGTCTCCCCTCAGCCTCCTCTTCTCCAGGATGAACAACCCCAGCTCCCTCAGTTGTTCCTCATAAGGTTTGTCCTCCAGACCCCTCGCCAGCTCTGTAGCCCTCCTCTGGACACACTCCAACACCTCAATGTCCTTCTTGTAGTGAGGGGCCCAAAACTGGACACAGTACTCGAGGTGAGGCCTCACCAGTGCCAAGTACAGGGGGATGATCACTGCCCTAGTCCGGCTCACCACGCTGTTCCTGATACAGGCCAGGATGCAGTTGGCCTTCTCGGCCACCTGGGCACACTGCTGGCTCATATTCAGCCAGCTGTCCACCAACACCCCCAGGTCCTTTTCTGCCAGGCAGCTTTCCAGCCACTCCACCCCAATCCTGTAGCGCTGCATGGGGTTGTTGTGACCCAAGTGCAGGACCCGGCACTTGGCCTTGTTGAACCTCATACCATTGATAATTCAAGTCATTAGGAAAGGACTTCAAAACTTAGATTGTACAGGTATAGTGCTAATGAATGCTGTGGCATGGATTAATCATTCCATAGGCAGACAGCAAATGTCTGCATCAAAATGCAGACTTTTGTAATGATCTATATGCATTAATTGAGACAGTAGCTCAATATTTTCACTAAAAGCAGAAAAACTAAAGCAAAACATTCCAAAACAAAGTAAATTTTAAGCCCTACTGCCTTAAAAAGACACAGTTGAACTTGACCAGTTCATTTTACATTAGGTATATTTCAGGATTTCCCCAACTTCGAGATTTAGCAAATTAATCAGTATACCACCTGCCCTGTTGTCTGGTTATACCCTACCTACACAGGACAAGGCGCTATATGTATCATTTTTTGAGAGCTGTAGAACATAACAAGTTTGAAATTGAATGGCGAATTCCCTCAACTGTGAGTCAGTATTTACTGTGGTGTCACTTTACCTCTACTTGTATGAACCTTAATTTGGGTCATAATGTTTTTCTTAAGGCACTATCCCCTGCAATTTTGGATGTATTTAAACAGTACTTTTTATCAACCAGTGTAGACAGAAAGGGAAATTTGGCCATCCATATGATCCAATTGTGACTAACTGTGGGACAAATCAGTCTGGCTCCTTTGATATGAGTGCAAATTAATGAAAATAAATGTTAATTTATATGGGAGGGGACAAAAATGATCAGAGGGCTGGAACACCTCTCCTATGAGGACAGGCTGAGAGAGTTGGGGTTTGCCAGCCTGGAGAAGAGAAGGGAGACCTCATAGCAGCCTTCCAGTCCTTAAAGGGGGCTGACGGGAAAGATGGGGAGGGACTCTTTATCAGGGAGTGTAGTGATAGGATGAGGGGTAGCAGTTTTAAACTGAAAGAGGGGAGATTTAGATTAAATATTAGGAATGAGGCTTTGAGCAGCCTGGTCTAGTGGGAGGTGTCCCTGCCACAGCAGGGGGTTGGAACTAGATGATCTTTGAGGTCCCAACACAAACCGTTCTGGGATTCTGTGAAATTCTTTACTGTGAGGGTGGTGAGACACTGGAACAGGTTGCCCAGGGAAGTTGTGGCTGCCCCATCCCTGGAAGTGTTCAAGGCCAGGCTGGATGGGGCTTGGAGCAGCCTGGTCTAGTGGGAGGTGTCCCTGCCCATGGCAGGGGGGTGGAACTAGATGATCTTTAAGGTCCCTTCCAACTCAAAATATTCTATGATTCTGTGATAGGTTGGAAACCTGTTTCAATAACCTTTTTTATCAGTTTAGCACATAAGCCAACTATGAACTGACAGCTACATGTTCCAAATACACCCTAAGAAGTCAAATGCAAAAATTGGCCCTGTTTAATATCTGCAAGAAAGCCAGTTTGGTTATGTGAATTATATAAGCAGACAAGACAAACAATAAGCATTCAAATATTTGTGGTAAACTGGCATAGACATACACCTCAGAGTTCATAAACGCATCTTGAGAGACCTAGAGGAGGTTAAGTTAATCTCTTGTCTCATTTAATTATCTGTTTATAAATTATCGTTTTTCTGACTTGACTCCACTTCCAAACATCACATCTAACACGAATGACTAGTTCTACTTCTCATTTGGCTCATTGTATTTCCTACTTGTTTTTGACAGCATGATACCTTTTTGTATTTCCCTATATATTTAGGGTGGGAAAAGAGAACAGGTGGTGCATATGTAGCCATCCATCTGAGAAGCTGAGGGGAAGCAAGAAAGTAACTACAACCAGCTTTGAGCCACCAGCACTGAAGTCGAAACTTTATCTAATCTCCCACTGTTTTTCCAATTACAAAAGAACTAGTGTTCTCATTTGTCAAATTCTCACTGCAGACAGCTCGGATAGGTTATTTCATTCACTACCTTCTTTTTCAATGTCTCCTGAAGCTGCTCAGTACTGGAGAGAAGTGAGGTAAGTTATTATTCTTACCGTATGCTATACATAGATCAGAACCTAGAGTTTAAGTCTTGGTTAGCGTGTACTTTCAAAGAACAAGTCAAGATCACAGCTCTGTTAACACAGGGTTTCAAAACTTCTAAGGACCGATTACACATTGGTACTGGAAAACCAGTTTTTATTCTTGGATCTTCATAGAGAAGATACAAGCCTCAGTGAGGGTCGCCCTTCTCCGTCGGGAGCTGCACTAAAGCTGAAGCTCTTACCCTTGGCCTCCACCTGAGCTACACTGCAGCAGCGTTGCAGCCATGCCTGTTTCCAGTCATTGATCCCAACCCAAACACTGGCTTCTCTCTTGACCTCAGATCCACCTCATCGCTATGCAACTTGCCTGGGCTTTATCTGACCCTGGTTATTCTCTCCAGACCTGATCACAACCCTATCTTGCTGACTTGACTTCCCAGCTTGACCTTGCCACCTGCCTCATCACCGCAGACTTCTCTGATGATCTGGACTCTTAGCTGACCCTGGCTGCTGTTACCGCAGCTTGCCTTACTCTCATAGTGTGGGATGACACTGGTGAGGTCACTGCCCTTGCCTGCCTTGTTGTGCTTGGCTCCTGGTTTCTCCTCCTTTGTGGAACCACCTGCCTTTCCTGCTTCCTGACAACTTGATGCATGCTTTCTTCAGGGGATGTTGCACCCTCCTGTGCTTCTCACTCAACTCACTCAGTAATCAACAAGTTTGTTTGGAGAAAGGGGATGTGATCACATACCCAGGTGGATGTGTGAGGGAACAAAGGAGTAGGGCCCCTCCCCTTTTGGTGACAGTGAGTTGCTGCACTGGCCCCACTGCAACAGCAGTTTCAGTTTCCTTATTTCACAGTGTATCTTGGTTTTCCACTTACCTTTAGTTAACACCTAATTCTCAACCTTGCAAGCCCTCATCTGCCACTATAAAATCTTTTAAACAAAACACTGAAAAATGAAGAAAACACGCGTGTTTTAAATGTAATTGCAGCTGAAAATGAGCAGGAAACATGCCTTTCTCACCTTCCTTTTCCCTCTAGCACAGTAACTACACCAGTAGGTTTTTTCCCTTATCGTTTTCAGAAATATCCTGAAACTCTCACCTAGCTCTTCTGCATATCGCCATTCTAAGGAGTTCTACGTGACTATGATCAGCAGCAAAAACCGTAAATCATACTCCTTTCATCAGTCCTCCTGCTACCCTACCTACACATGTGCTGAATACAAGACATCTGCTGCTGAATCAAGAAATCTGTATCAGCAATGGCAAACAGCTCGCAAACCATGACAGAACCACTGTGTATTTATTAACAAAGCATGTGAAGTTAAAGATATAGAGTATCTTTAAAGTAAAGTAAGTAAGATTTAAAAAGTAAAGTAAGATATAAAAGATGTGCTGCTTTTTTTCAAAGTTCAGATTGGCTCATAATGTTATTCATGGTATGTATAAAGTGACACATGTAAAGACCAGATGTTTTGGAGTTGAAAGCTCATTACTTAGGTATGGGAACACCAAAGTGACTGTAAGAAAAAATAGGCCATGTTTCCAAGATAGACTGCTTGAAAATGAAACTTCTGCAAAGTTTAACCATCCTACTAACTACTTACAGAACAAAAATGATACTGTTCATTACAGAATTATTTTACCAAATGCAGAAATTGAATTTATTTGTTCAGATACAATTTGGGAAGATTTTAATTCTATCTAATGTGCTAATCTCAGACTGAATTTTGAAGTCTCTTCTGAAATCAATTTAAGGACCACAATCATGGCTGTTAATAGCAAAGTAGTATAATACAGAAGTACAAGAAAGGCTAAAATTTCTAAAAGAGCAAAAGGTAGCCTGATAACAGCTGTTGAAAAATCATACCCTTTTTTTCCTTCTACTCTACGAATATCACGTTTTGGTCAGTCTGGCCATGCCTAACATTTTGGAGAAAACAAGACACGATACCTAAATTTGCAAAGCTTTAGAGTCACAAAAGAATAATATTCCAGAGAGGGAAAGCAAAATAACGGCTCAATCCATATACTTAAGGTTGGTCAGAAGCAATGAAATCAATGTTTATTAATTTGTATGTATTTTTACAGTGGGAGATGATGTACACACTGCTATACAGCCCATTCTATTCCTAGATAGACAAAGGAACAACCACTGTGTGATACTTACCCTTTAACAACTCTGTTCAGCAGAGTCCATCAGAAAGCTGTTGTCATCATCTAATTCCATCATATCATTTGGAGGAAACTCCTAGGAGTGTTTCCATCAGTCTGTCATTTACTCATCAGTAACCACAAAGTACAACAGAAAGTTGAGAAGCAGTGACTTTCAGAGGCTAGCCTAGAGGGAAAGGGACTTTCACAGGCTGCCTTAGGACCTACTAGTGCCACAGGAAAGAAAATCCTGAACCTTAAACACATTGCCTGGTCAATATTCTATGAACGGTTTTACTACCAGGCTTGGAAAGTAGTAAATCCTCTGTTCCATTCTAATGATGAACCATATTCAATGCACAGTTCTGTTAAATGCACTTACCATTTGTATCTAGTCTTCCAGAACTAGGTAGGGAATAAAACTGCCTCTAACGTTGTGTCTGATGGCGTAGCCGAAATTTTCCTTCATTCTATAATTTACCATTAACCCAGACTGAGATCAGGCTATTGAAGCATTGTGTTTATGGACAGAGAAGTAATATACTAGAAGTGCTCCCGACAGCATGTTTAACACTATTCAAATTTTCATGTGGGTTATTGTTTCCTTTTGTATTTTTTTCAGTTCATGATATCAACACCTAGACAAAAAGGTGCTTTCCTACTCAAAGCAGACCCAGTGGAAGCAGAAGGATTTTCTTCTTTTCTTTGAGTTTATTTAGCAGTGAAGGAACACAGCAAACAGATGCTACTACTCTAATTTATTCATAACACACTGTGATGATATCTAGAGAGGCATAGAGCAGACCTGCTTGACCTTTACCATCCCTTATCTCTCCTGCAATACGTATGTTCTAGTTGCAATACCCTAAAAGCACTTTGTGGTCCTGGCAGCTACTGTTTACGCCAACTAATGAAAACATCCCCTTCCTTCCTCTCCTGCCACAAAGAAGCTAATAGCTTTCATGAGTACAAAGCAGAACATAGACATTGCTTCTGTAATTACTTCATTAAAAACTTATTCCCAACCATACACAATTCTGCTCTCTCTCCTATCAGGATGCAGCATACACTACATCTTCAAATTATTAAAAAAATTTTGTGCCTGCTAACCTCATCAGTTAAGTCACTGAGCACAGCTAACAATGCCTAAGAGAAAGGCACTGTAAGTTGCCCTTAACATTTCCAACATTTCAGAAAGCCCCTGTTTCCATGCAAACCTGACCTGAAAACGAGCACGGCACGTGCAATACCTGCAGTTTCCATCTGCCCATCAGCTGTGACTGTTCCAGTATTTCAGACGCTCCTCCACCAGCATGTGTTAAGTGATGGACAGGACTGCTCTTCTGAAAACCATCTGTAATGTAACAGCAAACCCAACATTTTTAGACAGCTTCAAATGTGCAAGTAAACTACTACTTTTTCTACATGCTTGGTAAAAGGTTGATCACAATAGTGATAAATCACTCATAGAATCATAGGGTTGGAAGGAACCTCTGGAGATCATCTAGTCCAACCCCTGCCAGAGCAGGGTCACCTAGAGCAGGTTGCACAGGAATGCGTCCAGGCGGGTTTGGAATGTCTCCAGAGACGGAGACTCCAGCACCTCTCTGGGCAGCCTGTGCCAGGGCTCCGCCACCCTCACAGGAAAGAAGTTCCTCCTCATGTTTAGGTGGAACTTCCTTTGGCCCTGCTCCGTCTGTAATACTGTATTAGCCTGAAAGGAAGACTACTAAACTTAAACCAACCCACATTTTAAAGTTAAATTAAAGAAAAAACCCAACAACAAAAATACCCACCAAAAAAAAAAAAAACCACACACCAAACCACAAAACCACACAGAAAACACAAAACAAACCCTCTTTTGAACAGTTAAATGCAGTATTTCTGAAAGCATTCCCTTTTGGGTCCGCCAAAAGATTTTCACAGCGAGTCGGGGTACAAACACTTCAGCCCGATCCCGCCTGCCGCCACACCTGCCCCGACCAGCAGGCCTCCCGCACGCCAGGCTGCAGCCCGCCCAACCAACGGCCACTCACCTGTTACCTGTGGGCAGGCGGGTGAGCTGCCCTGAATTTTAGAGGATCACCAATTGCTTAAACTGAACCACTTGAGGTAAGAAAACTGCCCTTCTTTTCGAGTCAGTATGGGCACGTTGGCACGGCTTACACTTTCCTTTTGGTAGCGGTGCAGGCTCCTAACGTCAATGCCACGTGCCTTATCCCATCTCCTCAGACACGAGGCTCAAAAACATTGTACAGAGGCAAGCATGAACACAGGAGAGTCACGCAAACCATCATAACTGTTTTAGAGCTGGCAAGAGAAGAGGAAAGCAGAAAGTGTTAGAGATACACTGGATGTACCTTGTGCAGTCTGGTGCAAGGAGGCTGGTAACGCAGATCTTCTTCCAGAGGCTGGAAGTGTCTCTCTCTGAGGGGGCTAACACCTAGCCAAGGATGACTACAGGTCAATAGTCAAAGCCTACCCAGTCACAGAAGTACTGGCTTAGACGTAGGCTGTCACGCTCTTCAAACTGAAGGGACCAAATGATTGAACATGTGAAAAAAAGGTAAGACAGAGGTCCCTTTCTCACAGGATTCAGGGTTATTTTTCAAAGAATCAAGTTTTTCAATGACAGAATGCTACATGTTTTGTCACCTCCGGGAAGGTGTTGTACTTTACACAGAACAAAGAATACAACAGCAGTTACACTGAACTTTATGTGGCCCAGCTTGGTTTCATGTTATTGTTTTCTGAGTTTCTGTGAGCCATAATTAGTTCGCCTGACATGAATATCAACACAGCAATCATCACAGCAGCGTGATCCTGACTGTGCCACAGCAACAAGCTGCTTCTTGCAAATGCGTTTCAGGTGGCACCGTTTAGCACAGTGGACTAAGTGGTTTGAGAGCACTCAAATGTCTGATGAACAACTGAAGTGTTAATTACACAAGTACTCTGATGATTGGATTTCATACCTATCTTAGAGCTCTAATAGCATGTCATTATTTTAACAGTTGCAGTCAGTCTGGCTCCACTACATAGGTGGTATTCTCACAACGTGTTATGGTTGTTTACAATGTTCAAAGCACATTCTGTTACTGCTCTGTGGTACGGGCCAGTTCTGCTTAGAAGGAGTTGGGTGGAGGAGTATTCCAGAGGTAGTTAAATACCCTGCAGTAGAACGAAATTCAGACAATTCTTGAACTATGTATTGAAACTCCTTTTAGCACTTCTTGTTTTCTACATTTTTATCACTGACCCTGGGCTTGATTTTTTTCTCCTGCCCATTCAGGGTGATCTCCAAAATATTTGAGGTGACATCAGGGAGACAATTGTTTTGCCCGCTCCCTTCTCTGCTTTCACCCTATGTCCTCTTGTCCAGTCTGCAAACAAGATAACATTCATGGGTTCTTTGGTTCTGAACACAGGCTTTGCTTTCCATGCTCACAAATAAAAATATTTTCAATTTGGAAAAACAAAACATCTATTTATGCTTCTCTGAATGTGCCAGAGAGCATACACTGACAGCTGAGCGGAGACTGTACTTTTAGGAAAGGTGAGTCAGATTACTGAAAGTTGAAAACTGGTTCAATAACACCCAACAATACTAACTTAAGTCACTCCAAGGAAGGAATAATACCTGGAACCTCTTTTTTTTTTTCTATTTTTTCCCCTTTCCTGTTGGTCAGCAAATAATGATTATGATAATACTAATGATAAAATTGCAGATGTGCTAATAATACACTCATTTGTGTTTGCTTGCTTTGGAGTGAGTTGCTGTTTAGTAATTTTCTTGCTAGAATCTTGACTCTGGAGAAATCTCCCATGCTGAAATAATCAAGTGAACACCTTTGCATATGTGCCTGAAAATCAAAGTAGAAGCATAATGCTCATTTTGATGAAAAAGCCGAAGAAAATGACAAGAAACTAAATGAGATTTTCACACCATCCTCTAGGGCAGCATATAGACTCACCAGTTTCAGCAGCTACCTGAGTAAGGAGGGCAGAGGATTTTGAGTGGGAAGCCCTAAGGTACCTCAGAAAGGACAGCAGAAAGTTTTGGGTAGGAAGCCTGGAGATACTATCATAGGAATAATTCCTCTGTGTTTTAGCAGGAAACTACCTCAGCAAGGAGAGCAGAGCAGTTGAGCAGGAAGTCCTGAAGTAACTCAGCAAGGTCAGCAGAGGGATTTGAGACGGAAGCACTGAGGTACCTCAACAGGGATAGCAGAAAGGGTTGTTTGGGAAATCCTGAGGAACCTCTGCAAGGAGAGCAGGGGTACTTTTGCAAGGACAATTCCTGTGTCTAGGTAGGTGCCCTGGTTCTGGCGGGAATAGGGTTAATTTTCACAAGAAGATGGGGGAGTGTGTGTGGGGTGTGTGGGACAGCTGACAGGACGGCTGACCCAAACTAGCCAAAGCAGTATTGGACGTGATGTGACACTGTGCTCGGGACACAGCCGGGGAGCTGTGTTTTGTAAATTCCTCTATCAGTATTATTGTCATTGTTTTCCTCTTTCCTTCACTGTTCTCTTAAACTGTCTTTATCTCAACCCATGAGTTTTGCCTTTTTCTTCCAATTCTCCCCCAGTCCCACGGCTGGCAGGGTGGTGTGGGACCGAGCAGCCACGTGGTTCTTTGTCACGGTCTGGGGCTAAACCAGGACAGTAACAAATGCTGAGATGCCTGAGGGGATACAGCACCAGGGTGAAATGGTTGTTTGATGAAAGCAGTTTGAGTGTTTTGCTGGGAAGAGCTGAGGTATCTCAGCAGGGACAGCAGAGGGATTTGAGAAAGAAGCACTGAGGTACTTCATCAGGACCGCAGAAAGGTTTGGCATGAAGCACTGAGGTACCTCAGCAAGGAGAGCAGAGGAGATTCAGTGAGAAGCCCCAAGGTACCTCTGAAAGGACTGCAGAAAATATTTGGGCGGGAAGGTATGATTTACCTCATCAAGGAGAGCAGAATAATTTGGATGAAGCCCTGAGGTGCGTCAATGCAGAGAGCTGAAGGGTCTGGGCAGGAAGGCCTGAGTTACTTCAGCAGGGTGAGCAGAGGAGTTTGAGCAGGAATCCCTGAGGTACCTCTGTGCAGTGAGCAGAACGTCTTGCAGCAGGAGGAACTGAGGTGGCACTACTGTGTTTAGGCAGGAAATACTGAGTTATCTGAGGACTGCAAAAGCATTTTGGGTGACAGCTAGTACATAATTGATAAAAAGAGTATACCAGCTGATTCACTGGGCAAAAAAAAGATCTGAAGTATTATATGAGAAATCTAATGCATCCTCTGGGTGAAGGGGTAGCCTGGAACAGGTAGCCCTTGAAGGAAGAACAATATGAGTACAAGCAAAAAGCTGAGGAAAATCTTTGCTAGAAAGAGAAAAGAAAATACATGTTAGTGTGTGAGGGGACAGGTCTAAGCTGGTAAGTGTAAAAAGCAGGATATAGGATGAACATTTCAGCAGGAAAGCCAAAGCAGCTTTCTTGGCTACTACTGACAGTTCTAACTAGGTGCTAGCTAAAATATGTTAGAGCTGAATCAAGGGCCATACTTCATTGTTTGAAACAATTTAAAAAAAATAATGCTGCATCAAGGAAAGAAAACAATCTCATCAGACTTTTCAGACCAGCTGGGGACAAGAATTTTGAATTAAATTTACAAAAGCAGTAATTCCTAAACAAATTGAGAAAGTAAGGCCTAAGCTTCCAACTTAAAACATTGATTATTTTGTATCCTTACAGAACAAGAAAAAAATATAGGGCCAAGACAGAAAGAAAATTTGTAAGAAAGCAGAGCAAAAAGAAGAAGAAACGAGAATGGCACTCTGGGCACAAGTCACGTAAGAGTGTGGCTGGCCCCACTGATGTCCTACCTGTGACCCACCCTGTAATCAGGGCTGGGGTCTTGGCCTGGTTTTGGCCTTTTGGCCTTTGCTGTGTCTCTCCTGGTGCTGCCTGGGGAGCGTGAGAACCCCGTAAGGAGGATGAATGTCACTTTGTCCTCAGTGGAGGGAGACATTGAGCTCTCTGGAACCCACTGCCTGCCCTGTGAGCAGGGTAGAGCCCTTACCCCCATAGCTTCCTGCCTGCTGGCCCTGTGGCCAGGGTAAGCACCCTGTGAGAAGTGGCGTGTTTCGCAGCGTTGGCCAGTGGGCAACCTGTGGAGCTCTCTGTGGGCATCATGGGTAGACTACCTTCCACCTTGTCACAGGTCTGACCCTCATCCTCCTGCTTGTGGGCAAGAGTATTGTTGCCTTGACACTGGCTGCCTTGGCTTCTCTCACTCTGCTGGGAAGGCCTTTTAGTTACATGTGCTTGCGGCTGCCCGCATGTGCACGTGTGCCTGGCTGCATGTGTGAGCTTCTTTTGATTGAGTTTCCAAATCGCTACAATATAGAAAAATGAGCCTTCCCAACACAGGGAGAAGAACCCTGTGTGCTGGCATATAGGTCCTGCCTCACAAGCTGAACAGAGGGAGAGTTCAGGCTTGCCCCTTCTTCCTGTTGGAGAGACCTTGGCAGCTTTATAGTAGTCTGTGCAATGGGACCTCCCTGTAATCAGGGCCTCACAATCTCTGCCTGTGTGGCTGCCCGTCCTTCTGAGAGCTTCGTCAGTGTGCAAACCCTGTAAAGCAAGGCATCTGTAACATGCCACAGAGCCCTTTGTGAATCTGGACCCGACTGAGTGCCCTGCAGGCAGGGTTCAGGGGCTGCGGTGCTGCAGCCTGCTGGCTTAGCCAGCAACGACCGCATATCTAAGGGGCAGGCGGAGGAACTGCTGCCGCATGCAGGGGCAGTGCAGGATTTTGTACTGCTTTTTGCCTTGTTGTGACTGCTCTGCCGCTGCCAATGGGGTCAAGATTTCTACCTGGGCTCCTTAATATACACTGTTCTGCAGCCAGGATAGGATGGCCAGCCCTGCCTGTGGGCGCAGTATGGAGCCTCCCACTATGGAGGGCTAGGTGCTAACACTGAGCAGCCTGGGTGACTTCCCTTGTGATCAGGGTGCTGTGCATCCCCTGTGCTCGACTGAAGGTGGTTGGAGCAGTCCCCTGTAAGCACGTAGGTGACTCCTGCCCTGGCCGTTCAGAGGCAGAGGACGCAGGTCTGGGGAGCAGGCTGTACCCTCCCTGTAGTCAGGGCTAGGGCCCTGGCTCTTTGGGTGGCCTTTTGCCCCTGTGCTCCACTGCCCGGCTGTTGACAGTCATTCCTGTTGCTCTTGGGGAAGGTAGAGTTTATTGACTCCCTCCACCCGGACAATGACCTGCCTATAGGGAGGGTCCAGGTCTCTGCAGCTTTCTGCCTGGCTGGCAGCCTGCTTGCAAGCGGGCACCTCTTAAATCTGGTCAAAGGAGCTTTCTCTGCCCTTTGGGATAAGGGCTGCCCTGTAATTTAGGGACTGGCCTGTGCCCTGGGGTCCCAGCATGATGATGCTGAGCCAGCGTAGGGCAAGACCCCTGTAAGCAGGATTGAAACTTCTTCCACCACTGCTTTTCCTGCCCAGCTGAACATGCCCAGAGTACCAGCCTCAACACCAACTTGAATTCTGCAGCCACAGCTCTCATCAAGGCAGCTGGGCAGCTTGCCTCCATGGAGGCTGGGTCATTATAAACAGTGGCTATTAAGTTAAGCAAAGGGATACCAGTCCCAGGGCATTTGGGAGTGGCTGGGAGGAGGTTACCTTTGTTATCTTGATCTAGGCAACCTCACTTCAGACAGGGCTCCAGGTTCTATTCTCTCTGCCTCCAGCCTGTGGGCTACTGAAAGTGACGGCCCTGTAAGGAGGGTGAGTCACATGGGGATTGTTCGTATTACTGAGGTTTCTTGGGTGGGACACTTATCCTGTGGCTTCATGCCCTGCTGCAGTGCAGCGCTGTGCAGTGTGGATGCCCTCTGCAGAGGAGGCATTTCACAATGCTTGTGCTCGTGGGACAGCGGAGCAGCTCTTTTTTTTGTGCAGATAGCACCTTGACCTCCCTGTAAGAAGAGTTCAGGTCTGTGAGGCAACGGTCCTCTCTGTCAGCCGGCTTCACAGCCTGCCCCTGCCTGTGAGGGTTTGTGTCACAAGACTCAGCTTTATGGGGATGCATGGAGCCTCCTGCAACCTTGACCCCAGAACGGACCTTCTTGTCAGAGTTTGGCTCACTGCCTTAGGGGCTTCATGCTGTTGGCATGCAAGCCAGCATGACAGCCCTGTAATAAGGGTGGATACCAGGGGGCCAACACCCTCCCCTTACTATGGAGGAATAAGGGGAGCCCTTTGTAGGATAGAGCAATGTGGACAGCTTTGTAAGACAGGGCGAGAGATGTCCCCTCTTTGTGCCTTGGTTTTGGCTGCTTTAGCAAGCAGGACAAAAGGAAGACTCTGTGAGGGTGGAAGAAAATCCTTCCTATCATTGCTTCTGGCGCCGCCATGTCCCAGCCCTATAAAGTATGCTCAGAGTTGTAGACCTCCGCTCTCAGCCTTGTCCCTGGTCAGAAGATGACATAATGCCCTGGGGATTCTGCAGATGTTCCTTAAGGTACAGGAGTGGAATGCACTGCATAAGCAATAAGAGAATATCATGATGTCAACAATCATACCATTCAGAAAAAAATAAACTTCAAGTGAGTGTTTGTGGCAGTAATGCACTGGTACAATGGGCTTCTGATTTATTTAACATACTTGCTACTATGTTTCAGCTCTAGCAATAAACAATAATCCTCCCCTCATGGGGTCTATACAAGTTTTTCTCACAAGGAATACATTTATAACTAGTATTTGTTTACAATCATATTATAGATACGTGACTAAAATATATTATGCCATCCTTCATAAAGCCTGTAGGCCACATAAAACGAGTATAACTCTCAGTCATGTCACCTCCCATAACTCAGGCTGTGAAGAGCATGACAAAATTCCTCAATTCTTGTTAGTCCCAGTACTAAATACTGTCTGAACATAGGAATAAACCAAAAAAATCCATGTTATTCTTGTTCATGCAAAGTACACATTTGAGCCCCAAGAGCCTTATTCATTTATTTTCTTTAGATAATCTTACTCAGAGCGTGCTCGCCTCCTTTTCCTGATGGTATTTGTGAGCCCTTGAAGAATCACTGCCTTTGAGACAGACTATAAAGGGTGGTGTCATGGTTTAACCCCAGCCGGCAACTACAATCACGCAGCCACTTGGTCACTTCTCCACCCTGCAGTGGGATGGGGAGAAGAATTGGAAAAAGCAAAACAAGGAATTCACTCACCGCTTCCCATCAGCAGGCAGGAAAGCAGGGCTCCATCACATGTTACAGTTACTTGGGAAGACATATTCCTTCGGTCAGTCGGGGTCAAGCCGCCCCGACTGTATCGCCTCCCAACTTTCTATGCAGCCAACTCACTGGTGGGGCAGCATGAGGAGCAGAAAAGGCTTTCACTGCGTAGCAACAACCATCAACACCACCCCCATCCCAAAACCAAAATACAGCACCACACCAGCTGCCAGCAAAGAAGTTAACTCCACCCCAGCTGAAACCATGACAAGCAGCCACCACCGTAGCTCAGTAAGCCAGTGGCATAATGTAAGTATTTTCACCCTGGACAATTTTTTACTGGAAATTATATTACCAACCTGGGTTTACACCCAGTATAAGCCTCCTGTTCATTTTTTTTTACACATCTAAAAGGGTACAAAGAAATGCAGGGAAGACTCGTAATGACCTCTGCAGTAGTAAGGGAGCTGCCAGCTCTTCCCCTTCTCCAGTTGCATATTTAATTCCCATATTCTTAACATGTTCACTTCTGCTTCTTAAGTACTGGTGGGTATCTTGAGTGCTATATAACAAATCCCTAGACAGTGTTAGAGACAGCAAAATTGTATATGTTAGCTCCAGCATTTTGAGCTGGAACATAACAGTTCTTTTTCCATTAGATACAAGACAGTGAGAAACTGTTAAAAAACGCCACTAAACTCAAGCACCACACTCATTATTCCTAAGATGAAAATCTATGTAACTTCAAGATAATGAAATGTGTCTTAATGTTAATAACTTTGTTGAAAAACTATTGTGAAAATAAAGGTAAAAGAATGCTGCTATAGGACCCAGACTGGTATTAAAATGTAAGGGCTATTTACTGACAGAATACTAATAATGCCACATGGAAAAGGCCCAGGATAAAACACATTTTTCATCTATTTATCCTTTTCCATACGTGCAGGGCTCACCATCAAAACAGTTTGATTACAGTATAATGGGGAATGTTTGTATCTCTCTTCATTCACCAAGCATTTCCCAATTACATGACACTGACGCTAAGTTGGCTGCTTTTGGTGTGTTTGCTAGTTTTGATTGATTACACACAAAGAATAATAAATACAAATGATCTCTTTCATATTCCTTCTCAGCATGTTTGAATATTGCTGCTTTTACTCTGAGAATTTAATCTGTTAGAAGAGAATGCTTGTGCTACCCATATATTTCACTGTGGGAAACATGAGTTGATGTTATTATCGTATTACTTATTATGTGCTATAGAAACAATACCATCTAATTTTGTGATAAATACAACCTACAAGAGCGAAGAGACAAAACTCTCTATTTTCATATTATGTTTTGAAACAGCAATGAAAATGATACTCTGAAAATGGTAGATCATCAGTCTTAAGGAATAGAACTCCTCTGTCCATGACGAAGATGGAGGGGGACAACCACACTGTTTTCACAGTACTCTTCATTCTTGCACAATTCATTTAACAGGAGCTATTGCTAGCCATTTAGTCATGATTAGTCCCTGCTATATTTAGACTAGCTTTAAAAGGATAAATTTACAGTTATTACAGAATTATCTACCAAGTCCTCTCTCCAGAAATTAGTTTTTCATAGCACGAGTGCTCGAGATAAACAATTGCTTTATTAATGTAGTCCTCAATTTTTTGCCCTTCAATTTTCCTTTAATTAATTAGGTAATGCTCAAATTGAACGAGGCCACCTTCTAAGGGTTGATCCTATCAGCTGACTTGGCCTTATCGGTACTTACTGAAACCACACACACCCCAGAGAAGGCATTGCTCTTGATTGTGCAATCTCTGATACACAGTAAATCTACCAATTTAAACAGCCTGTAGGAGGTCAAGCAGGTAATTACCACAGTTATTCCAGGTTAGATGGTATTACGTACCCCATGTGAACACATAGGGTGTATACACAGTAAAGAAACTATCTCAGATTATCCTCTGTAAGAAATAAAACCTTCACTAAATGGAGTAAAATAAAGACTTATGTATCTTTTTTCTTGAGACGTCCATTAAGTCAAGTGTAAGGCGAGTGCAAGTAAAAATGAAGCCCACATTACTGCAATAAAAATGATCTATTCATTGTCCAACATAGCCCATGCCAATTTAGCAATGTCTTTTGTTCTGCTGGCTAGTAACTGGTGATTTTCAGATGTTTATTGGTTCCATATAAGACCCTTTGAAATAATCTAGAACTAAGAGCACCTGATGCTGATGCAATGATAGTCTGTTAGAGTACACCTTTTGAACAACATTTCTTATACCATAATGCTGGTATAACTGCAAATGCCTAACTAACCTTCTGACACTAGTAGAAAAATGTACTATAATGAGAACAAATTAATATGACTTTGGATTTATTTGGCAGAAAAAATGCTGTGTGAAACATTCATTGTTGAAAGTGATTATCTGTTACTGATAGGCATTTGAAGTGAAGCAAATAATTTGAAACTAGGACAAATGGCTAGCTCAACTTTGTGCAAAATAGCTTATCTGGTATAAAACCAAATTCTGCCTAGACTGCAGTACATTATCTATTTTATAATCTCATACGAGAGATACTGTCACTGTTGCTGAAATTCTGCCTTTTGTCAAGGGATTTATATCAGCATTTAGAAGGCAAACATGCTGTCTTTAGTAGTACTGCATGTTAACAAATATTTGTTGTACTTACCTGTGCACCACTTTAACTAGAAGCTAAAGCAAACTGGTATTTATGCTGCATGAAAACAGCAGTAGCCATCTGATTTTCCATGAGGTATTAGAACATAAGAATCATCTTTCAAAGTCTCATCCAAAGTTCATTCATGGTCAATGGAAAGATCCTTTTTTTCCTAATGGAAAGCTGCTATTATTTAATTTAAAATAAAAGCAAAGAAAATTCAGTCTTATTTTTCTTTCTCTTTCAAGGTGATAGATAATGCAGTGAGTAAATTACAATTGTGGTACTCAGGATGACATCACAGACTTACTGACTGAGATCATAATTATTTTGGGTGGGAGAAGACATACACTTTCTTCATTTTGGTTTCCTTTTGGCAAAATGAAGGCAATATAACTTTCCTATTTTTCTACTGTATTGTTAGGATAATTAAATTGAAGACTGTATTAAATCCATCACCAACTACATTTGTAAAGTGATAATAATAACAAAAAGACTGATATACCTGCATTAAATTTATAGAGGATGTGATGAATTCAGATACCGTGGCTACCCTAAGAGAGAAACATTTCCTAATCTTTCGTGAAATCATATTGTAAATTCTCAGGGGCAGTTCCTACTCCTAGCCCAAAAAGTAGCATAAAGACTTTTTGCCCAACTGCTCATAACCTTAAGAATTTCAATTAATTGTGTATTGGTTGAAATGCTTTTAATAAATACAAAATACTTTATTAAATTCCACCCAGCCTTTACACGTCTAGAAGGGAGCACAGGGATATGGAACAAAAAAGTGGGAAGAGGAAAAAAGACTGATAAAAAGCATTACATGTGAGTTAGGCTATATAAGAAAGGAAATACATCTATGTATTCATTTTCTGTCTGTTTCTTACACCATACATCTATATTCTATAATGGAACTAAAATTGGGAGCAGGGGGGAAGAGAAGTAGGGAATGTTATTAGGTTACGGTTGTCATGGTTTAACCCCAGCTGGCAACTAGGACCATGCAGCTGTTCACTGCCTCCAACCCCTGTGTCCCCATCCCAGGATAAGGAAAAGAGGGAGGAAAAGGAAAAAAACCCCACACAACCACCTCATGGACTGAGATAAAGACAGTTTTTAATAGAACAGTAAAGGAAGAGAAAATAATAATGGTAATAATAATGGTAAAAGTATGTTTAAAAAAAAAGAAAAAAGCGATGCAATACAATTGCTCAGCACCTGATAACTGATTGCCCAGCCCACCCCAAGCAGCAATTGTGGAGTCGTGCCCCCTCGCTAAGTCCCATTTGTATACTGGGCATGACTTCTGTGCTACGGAATATTCCTTTGGCCAGCTTGTCCTGTCTGTGCTCCCTCTCAGCTTCTATGGGAAGCCGAAAAAATCCTTGACTTAATATAAGCACTACTCAGCACCAAATAAAACAATATGCATTATCAACATTATTCTCATACTTAATCTAAGACACAGCAGCTACTTGGAAGAAAATTAATTCTTCCAAAGCTACAGTAACAGAATAATTCATAAGAGAATGCTCCAGTTTTATTAAGGCTAACTTTTGATTTTTCTGTAGCTTCTTCACTGCCTAAAGTTCACATTAATATTTTCTCACTCAACACCTTTCCAGAACAAATATTTTCCTAGGCTTCTTGATCGTATCAGCAATCACTGATCCTGGCACAGGAACTGAGGAAGAAAACATTGACTTAACCACCTATTCCTTTATATTTCTTGGCAAGGGCTAATTCAAAACAAAAACAAAATAGTGATTCAAACTATAGAGTCTCAGTTTTTAAGTAATTTGCCTTCAAATACAGCACTAACGGAACATTTTTCTTTCTGGAGATTGATGCATTAATAAAAAAGAATCAAAAATATCCAGGAGAAAGGTCAATAATTTGTGGTTCTTGCTCGTGCTTTGCTCCCCAACTTGTGCTATGTATGGGAAGGTCAAGCACTGCTATATTAAAGCACAGCAAGTTCTCTCACAACGGAGCTTGTGATTTCTGGGACTATTCTCTACTTGCAATGGAACTGTTTTGATAATAGAACAAAGAATACAATCAAAGAAAAGGGAAGAAAGAAACAAAATAAAATTATGTCCTACACAGTGAATCTCTGGTTCAAAAATATTATTTACTGTAATTATAATTGAAAAAGAACTACTTTTTTTTTCTAAATTTGCTATCCATAATAAATACAAGAAAAGGTAAAAACTTTAGAATGTTATTTTTATGGGATAGTAAAACCAGATTCGCTTCTTGTAAACTGATTCAAAATTCAAGTGATCACCTACTTCATACTGAGGAGAAACGGCCAGTCAGAATAAAAATGATAGACTTTTTTAGAACAATGTGTAGAAAAAAATCAGATTTACCAAATAATTGTTGCCATGCAGAGTCTATTTCAACAAGCCACAAGTGATACTACTGAATGAGAAAAAAAACAACCAAACACAACCTTTCTCCCTTTTCAAAGAGTTTCTTCGTAAGTATCCATGTTTTCACAGAATCAGATCAAACCAGAGTTCTTCTAAGTTATTTTTTAGTATTTAATGACTGTCTTTGGGACAACCATTTTAGCTTCTTGGCAAAACCCCCATTGTTGAAAACTGTGAGCATGCACAAAAAGCTCCTCCCTCAAGTCACTAAGTCTTCTACCTTTTCTATTTTGAAATTGTCTGGAAAATCATTTGCTTATAGACTGGTATTTGCCCTGTAACTGCATATATCCAACATACAATTATTCCACAGACACATAAATGCCAGGCTTACATGAAACATTTTGGCAGTAGACCTACAAGCCTTACGTCTGTGCTTTATCCATAGCTGCAGTCCCTCCACGTCACCAAAAATTTCATATTATTCAATGTTATGCCATTATTTAAGGATGAATGTGATACAGATCAAAGAATCTTCAATGGTTTTGCAAGTGGGTGTATAGAATGGTTATATGAAGATTAATAGGATTTATCTTTGTGAAACTTTTTCA
The DNA here is from genome assembly GCA_013400035.1 of Rynchops niger. Classification (NCBI taxonomy): domain Eukaryota; kingdom Metazoa; phylum Chordata; class Aves; order Charadriiformes; family Laridae; genus Rynchops; species Rynchops niger. The sequence goes on from VXBH01009458.1 coordinate 138,552, forward strand.
GGTTATGAGAGGAAAAAGCAGTTACTACTGAAACATAGTCACTTGGAAGTCACAAAGAAAACAAAAATGTTACCATTTTTTTTCTCTTGCCCTCATCTTTTATGTGTCAATTAATAAACCTGTTCTCCCATTGACCTATCATTACATAAGAGCAGTAAACTTCTTTAACCAGCAATGATATATACCATATCAAAACACTGTTTGTTGAAGAAATATGGTATCTCTCTAGTATTACAGATGAATTCATCTGTACAATACAATTCATCCAGATGAATTTTCCTTGCTCTGTTTCAGCATTTTCCCTAGATACTCGTTCATTAATCTCTTGAGAACTGAAGACTTCATAAAATGTTAATAGTGCTAATCCTGATAGCATATAATAGTCAAGAGGCACGCACAAAGTATCACAGAAAGAAAATATACAGAATACCATGTAAATACGTAATCTTCTTACTACTATTATTCTACTGTTTGTTTTCCGTCGTTGCTTCACTAGAATACACAAAGTTTAGCAGTACAGCAACAGTTATACAGATGGCAAAGTAGTTAACAAGGTACATAGTAAGGAATCTTACAGTTTAGCATCCTGGTTACTAAAAAAAAAAAAAAAANTCAAGGAATATGTATTTTAGTATCTTTGAGTACGTCTATTTGGGAAGGCATGGTATTCATTTCACAAACTACTTGCAGATAAAGCTCAGGCAATTCAACCAAAATAAAGTTGGAAATGGACACAGGCACGTGTTTGACAGCAACAAATAGCTCAGGTTTGAGTTTTATTTAAAACAAAGAAATTGAAACACAGTTAGGTTTAACGAAAGGCTCATTAGTGGTTGTGAGATCTGTATCCCTCATTTTGCCAGTAATTTATTGAATGATTGTGCCTGAATTGCTTTTTTCACTTTTATTGCTGCTGTTAACTTTTTCACTCTTTCTCATTCTTGTCTATTTAAGACTACAAGGTCTCTTAATGTGGAGTAGTCTGAGTTCTCAAAGCTATAAAGCCTCCAACTTACGTTCTAGTACTTTAATAATTTTTACTTCAGACAAAAAATATGAATCTAGTGAATTCCAGTTCCCCCTCTCATTTGTCTCAGTCACCTGTTCTTGTTCCTGACTGATCTCCTACTGGTCCAAAATACTGGGTTTTTATCCTTGATGTGAACTGAACTTGGTTAAAAATAAACAAAAAAATGGAATTTTAGAGAAACACTTCAAAAGCTAAATCAGTTCAGTGATCCACTATACAGTAACACATTCCAGTCTCGATAATTATTTTGCCTATCTAAATATGTTCTATGGTTGTATTTGAATATCATAGTTCTCATTTCCTGTCTTGAACTTCTATATAACCTTGCAATGAAGTGCTAACCTTCTGTTAATTTCACTATGAGTTTCACCTGAGTTACAGATAACATGTACAAACAGCAGTCAATGCATCAGAGATTTATATTTTCAGGTACTTTAACTAGGAAATTTCCCCAGCTGCCTGGAGGTAATAAAAGATGCTTGGCTCAAAAACTTTTTTCCTTGACCTTCAAAAAGCATTTTTATTTTTAGCTTTTAATTTTTTTACATCCTATTAGCTGAAGTTTAACTTTTTTATGCGTAGGTTAACAATAATGGACAGGCCCGTTGGATACCTTGTCATGAGGAATAATATTGTTGCGCTTTATCTGTCAATTACAACATAAGAAGCAGAACGAGGCATTCTGCTCACATTTCTTCCTCATTCTGAAAATCACTGATTTTCAGCTATTTAAGATACTTCCGTTAACGGACAATGCTGGCACAAGAACAAATGAATATAAATTATCTATAGTTAAACGGTAACCTAAAATTAGAAAAAAAAATTAATGAGAAGAGCAAGAATAATCTAGAAATACCTTCCTATAAGACCAGGAGTATGGAAATGTGTCTAGATTTAAGCAAAGAATTAGGATAAGTTACGTACAACTTTATTTGCTGCCAGAATGAGAAGATTCAGGAGCCTACAAGATCCTACAGTGGACTATATTGCTGTATTATTCTAAAGGGCTATATATGCAACAAGCTGAAAAAATGAACTTCCATTTTTTGGTAGCAAGAAAATAAAAGTGAGCATAATTCGTATTTACCCTGAACACGGAGGGTTTTTTTCTCATTTTTCAGTTTGAGTGTTTCTAGAACATCCCAGATTTAGATTTAGAAGGAGAAAATCTGTGATAGCCTGAGCCAATGAAACTAAATGTCATGCTCACTAGCAAAAGTAGGATATTAAATTCAAATAACTTTGTCTTGGATAACATAGGGCAAAGCATTGTCTTTTTAATTACGCTGCTCCTTTAAAGCTACTTATCTAGATAAATCTATTGTGAATTTATGTAGCACTTGCATACAATACATATTTAGCCTTATAAAATATTCATCATATAACTTAGCTTTTGCACAGTGGTACTGATTAACGCAAACTGAGGTCAAATGTTACCATACACAAATTGTGTGAAATTCTGTTAACTGATTTACCTGACAAACAAGTTCAGAACCTGAAGAAAGACTGGTTTAGTTTTAATAGACGGACACCAGAAATAGTATCTTCTCTCTAGATATGATGTTACTATTTCCTGTACTTGTCAGGCATACAGACAGAATGATTTCTGTACGTGTAACAGAGCATGATTCACTGCTAAACCTCTTGACAGCTACTGCTAGTCCATTTCATTGCAAAAAAATAACACCATGCTACTTTTAACTTGTATTGATTGCACTTGCACCCTAATGGAGATCAAAAAGTTAATTGCTCTAGTAATTACCACTTTGATCAATAGGAAAAAATAAATCTGTCATTTACAAATGTTTTTCTTCATTATTCACCAAATTAAATCATCTTGCTATTCTGGAAAGAGTGGGTCTTTAGTTGCAAAGAAGCAACTGATCAAATAGGGGTTTTGCAGCTTTCAGATAGTAATTATACTTCAGTATTTACCATATCACAGCAATTATTTTCAGTTATGTAAAGTTACCTGTCATTCTTCTGTGCAACACTGTATTACAACATGAAGGAGGGAAGAATTTTGAGTTAGATTCATGCTCTGTATGATTAAAAAAAAAAAGGAAAAAAAAGCATTTTTTTCCAAAGAGCAATGGACACCACTGAGAAAGGTCTAAGAGGACAAGTTTAGAAGCAGTAGGGTGAAACAGAACAAATGAAATATTTAGGATGAATATTTGGAATGTTTTAGTAACACTAAGATCTGTTGAATTCTAAATAGTCTCCTTGAGGAAATGGCTGCAGCCCAGTTAAGAGAAACCGGACAAAACACCTGATAGCGCTTCAGGGATAGATGGAGTAGATCGATCCGCATATCCAGAAATACCTAAGCTCTTCCTCTGCATTTGCGTGCTTCAAAATAGTCCTGTGCTTGAAACAAGCAAGAGAGTTGCAAGTCTCAAAAGAATTAATCTCAGCATAACTTTCATAATTTTGTGTTGAAGAATCATTTCAGAAGAATGGCTTCAAGCATCACTATAGTAGGTATTTTGTAATACTATCCATACTGCAAAATTTTATTTTTCTGTATACACAGTCATTAACTTCATCCAGCCATTATACTATACTCCTTAATGTTCTGTTTTCTATCACAGAAACTTACGTTAAAAATAAAACTTGAAAAAATGTTGAATTACAAAACTACTTAAGTGACACTTGAAAATCAACTTTCTAAATGTAGGTTTCCACTCTGTGGCAGACAGTTTCTATTAAAAAGATAGGACAGAAAGTGAGTGTTCTTTTATTGTGTGTTGTTTCTAATAGAACCACAAGAAGTGTAGGAAGAATACAGGGCAATACAACATTATTATACTTAAGGGAAGACAGCCCTCTAACATGAATGATTATTTCTCCGGTAGTGATTTTCATTTACCCTGAGGGATGGTTTTCTTTTAATTGCTCCTAATGAGCTGGACAGAATATCAATTCTCTCATTTCCACACAAATTAGCTCTTGTATAACAAGAATGCTGAAAGGATGAGAGAGCACATAAACCAACTCCAATTTCCACATCACTAGAAGTATCAGAAAAGAGCACTTTCATTTAGGAAAGATTTTTTTTTTTCAATTAGAATTTTATTGTAAAATAGTAGACAGGAACTTTAGTGGATAATTTCTCACGGGCATATTCTCTAATTTCTGTGCAAAGAAGGCAAAAGGAAACGTAGAGTCTCTTATCGCATTTGTATGTTGCTGGATGACATTTTACTGCCCCTTCAACACAAGGGATGTATTTCTATCATTGCTCCAGTGCAGGATTACTAACACAAAACCAGCCATACGCTCACATGATGACGACCATTTTTACTTGAGTGAAGCTGCTCTAAAGTAGACCAGCTGAGGATATTATTCTGATCCAAAATCCATCGAAGTCAGTGAGACAGCACTATGACTAGTAGTTGAGTTATAATGTAGAGTTAAACATCTTGCCTAAAATCACACAGAAAATGTGTGATAACCAAGGCTCGAATCCAAGTAATTTAAATTTTACATCAGTATCATTAGCATCAAAAGGGAAAACATCTATGCATATATATTTGATAGCTAATGATTAAACTGTAAGAACAGACGTTTAATGGATTGTGTGCGTGAAACACTGCATTAGCAAATATGATTAGAGGTCTCGCTCTATTCAAAGCAGACTTATCAACTAAAATAGCCTTCACTGACATAAGCAGTAGTAAAACTGTATTTCTTCTATTTATCAGGTTTTAGAAAAAGTTGTGACAAAGCCACCTGTCAAGGAGATGAAACTTTCAGGTTAAGTATATGTAGCGGAGAAAGTGAGCATGAATTTATCCCAAAACACAAGTCAGATTACACTGGTGAAGAATCAACTTGTGTAGTGACTTGTGTAAGCGAGATCACTACCTGCTACAGACATGATAAAAAGCTCTCATGTAACATTCTTCATTCATAATGAAAAGCAGGAAAATGAAAAACAAAACTTGGCCCTGGTACAGTAACGTATTTAATGTGCTTTTTGGAAGCACATCTTCCCCCATCCTCCTTCTTCCCCTAGCTTTATATACTGAGCATGACATCATACGGCATGGAATACTCCTTTGGTCCATTGGAGTCTGTGTCCCTCCCAACTTTCTGTGCACTCCCAGCCTACTCACTGGCAGGGGAATGTGAGGAGCAGAAAAGGCCTTGAAAGGCAAGAAAGCCAACTCTCCATCCCAGCTGAAATCATGGTACCATCTACGATATCATTGATGAAATTTTTGATACCAGAAGCATCAAAATACATTTCCTGCTTTCAAAAAACTTGATTCAGGCTCATTCTCAGCCAGAGTTGGTGTCTTTGAAGCTCGCATGTTTTTCTTCCATGAATACATCTGGGCCTTCAGTTAAATTACATAACCTGTGCAGCACACCTAAGACACATTTTTCATAGTGTTCATTGAAGATGGCTATCAGAAGCAGTGCTACTACACAGCAGATTTTTGTGGAGTCAGGTAGTACCTTTCTGAATAGGAATCACTACGTGTTTGGGTACTACTAGGGCAGATGTCTTTTGGGACCATTGATGCCTCTCTTATTTGAACATTTTTCAAATGCCTTAGCTTCAGGGACAGTTACAGATAACCTCTTACAAAAACTGCAAAATCTGCGGTTCAAGCAAATTCTGACTCATTGCCCCCAGCTGTCCACTTCAATAACTCCGAAAGAATAAATGCACACATACACAAAAGGCTGTCATTGACTATCTGGGAAAGGGTTAACTTCACTGGTACTACAATACTCAACAGCTGGCAGAAGACTCAAGAGGAAGGATGGATCTTGGTCTCTCATTATTTCAATTAAAATATAAAAAAACCCCACAGAATATCTTCCTTTCCTTCAAAGAGCTTACCAAATTGACACATTCAACAATTTCCTTCTTTACAGCTATTTCACCTTTTCCTTTAAAATCGATTACTTCAAAATCAAGTACACATCTCTCCTGTGCAGAATGTGCTTATTAAAAAATCAAGCTGTCTAAAGTTCCTCATATAGCTCAAAATTTCAGAACCCCATACGTCTGAAGAAGTACACTTATCAGAGCTGAATGCTCTATTGATACCCATGTAGAAGACAAAAAAGAAACTACATGTCAGTTACTTAGAAACTGTAATTCATCAACCTCATATAAAATTATACTTTGAAAACAAAAAAAAAAGGAAGAAAGCGTGCCTTTGACATTAGGTTTTGAGCTGCAAAGGGGCTTATACTTAATAATGCAATTTTCTTTAAAGGTTGGTTTCATACAGCACAGAGAAGAACAGGCATACTAGATTTGGAGTCCTGTTAGCTTAACACTATTTCCAAAAAAAGACGGGCTTCTGCAGGTAGTGTGATCTGTCTTGTAAAGGACCACCAGACTTCATTTGTTTTGGATCTACCATTAGCTAGTTTCATTTTGTGCCTTGATTTTGCACCTGAAAGGAAAGTAAGAGTTGTTTCCTATTCACTTTCTCATCCTTCTATTACGAAATAAAAAAAAAAAAAAAAGTGCATATGCACTAAACTGTCTTGGTAGTATAGATTATGTTAGTCTAAATTTTAATTTAAATTGGTGGGTGCTGTTCCATAGTATTTCTGCTTATTCATTCCCTACAGGGGTGACCTTGTCCATACATAAAGGAAAACTTACAAAAATCCACTGATGAGAAAAACTTACAGTAATTCATTGCTAAGGTTACCTCATGTCATAGCTCATTTCTGTAAACCAAGCTTTGCTGTCTGTGATAATGAGAAAAGAGGCTTGCAATTCGTAGGGAATACCATTTCCTTCAGCAGCTCCCAAGAGCAGTACTGTACTGAGGAAAGGTAAAGCTCCTTCAACAATTTCAGGTAACCTCAGCTGGTCTTGGTAGAAGAGGAATTTTGTCATGTTTACTAGAAGAAAAGGGAAGGTTTCTCATGTTTTGCAGTCTTTTTGTCAGAGATTCATCTGCGCACGTAAGGGAGAGAGGCAAGTAAAATCTGAGTCAAACAGCGAGAGAGATGCTTGCAAGGGAGCTGAAAGTAATCTCCAATTTAAGGTTCCCGTATCTTTTTTTTATACAGATCCAATGGGAAATGGCAGCTTCAGGAAGCACTAGGAGATCCATATAGCTCAGGCTCATGTACAGTTTTGCCATTTCAATGTATGACTGGCTTATACATATTTTGAGTCTTAAATCTACTTCATTTAATTGCTTAGAGTTATATCTAGTTCTAGGCAGATAAACAACTCTGTTAAAGTTGTTAATAGCATTGTATGCACGGTTGCATACTTGATGAACAGGAAGGCTTTCCATTAAAGAGAGAAGTGGCTTGGCTTCAAGTGCTATTGTAATCGTTTATCTTCATCATAAATCATATTTCACTGACAGGAGAGGTGGTAGAAGTCTTGTGGAAGAACCACCCTAGGGGGGTCTCTTGTACCTAGAGACACAAAAAAATTCAAAGATTTCTGATGTGCAGAAATATTTTCAAAGATATTGAAACTATCTACTTGAGAGACCTGTTTTTTACTTTTTGTCTTTCAAAGCAGGTGAATATCTTACTTTTATTGCCACTGGGTATCCAGAAGGACATCTGGTGTGCTCAGATGTCAATGCAATCAGACAGTGCTCTCAAAAGCGAGATGCTGGCTGTCTCTTCCTGTGATATGGTGTAGGAAGTGGAAACAAACTTGTTTTCTAATTCTTTTCAAAAATAATGTATTTTCTGGCATGGTGTCAGAAATATGATTTAAGACATCAGCATCTTTATTCAGAAAATAACCAAGAAGTTAGGTTTATTTTGGATATATTCATCTAAGTGTAAGGATTCAGCCTGAGAATTATAACAGATATTACTTAATACCCATTTTATGCATTTAGAATGCATGGTAAAAGATTAGTGAAAGAGGACTGAAAAGAGATTAATTCACTACATGCATAGCTTTGATTGTTAACAATGTGATTGATGAAGACGATCTCCTAAATAAGCAGAACCAGAGTCAGCACAGCCCTTGTGAATTAAGTTTCAGTTTCTCCCAAGAGGGAAATAGCTTTTGTGTCCTACCTCAGCCAGTTGGACTCTGAAAGCTTTATGATAAATTTTTTCATGTACTGACTTTATTTTTCTTCAGATATTCTTTTTTCAACTCAAATAGCTGTTCATAAAAACAAAAGAAAAACCTGAAAAGAAATCTTAAAAAAACAGTTGAGAGATTCATTAAGGTACGTAAATTCATCTTTAACTCCACGCCCATATTTTGAGAGCACTGAACTGAAAGTATTATAATTAGGCAATAATAATCTGTGTGGAAATCATAAGAAATATAAACCATAAATAAAAAAAAGCCACATGAAAGTTCAAACTGTATTACAATGGATGTGCCTAAAGATGCTATCTGTAAAGAATGACCGTGTTTGTGACCTAAGTAACATAAAAAGGCATCTTTCTCCTCGGATTCTGCCAAAGAGCACTTGTCAAGGAACAGGAGGACCGAAAATGTAAACCTGTACTTCACTTTTCCATTCTCCACAGACTAGTTCAGACTCTAGTAGTCAGTGTTGACCTGTTAAGAAGAGTTACAAATCTCTCTAGAAATTGTTGAAATTCAAGAGCCTTTTCTCCTGCATCAATGTCATGGTCTGTGGAGAAGCAAGAGAGCCATCCCTGTGAACTTGTGATTTATTCATGCTAAGGAAGGCAATTCTCCAGTAATAGCTCTGCACATACACCACCCCCACCCCCCCAACCCAGTTGCTATAAGTAGAATAAAATAAAAATAGTAAGAATACCACCAGCTGAGAGCAAAGGCCAAGAACCAGATGGTTATTTAAAAGTAAGTATGAAGGCAAAAGCAAGTAACTTTATTAAAAATCATTAAAAGATTTATCATGGTAATTACTTGCAGATATTTGTAAATAACTACAGTAATCATACATTTTGCTTGCACGATGATACCTCCACTCTATTTGTAGTCTTTCTGGTTTTGCTAATACTTTGGATGTTTTGCAAATGTCTGCAGAATGTCCTCCATAGGTAAAGAGATACTTATTCCATTCCTCGTTTTGGTACAGCATATCCAGAACTGCAAGATTGATTAGATGCATAGTAATTATGCATGACCCAGCAGCGTGCCCAGGTGGCCAAGAAGGCCAACAGCATTCTGGCTTGTATCAGGAACAGCATGGCCAGCAGGAGAAGGGAAGTGATGGTGCCTCTGTACTCGGCACTGGCGAGGCCTCACCTCGAGTGCTGTGTTCAGTTCTGGGCCCCTCTGTACAAGAGGGACATGGAAGTGCTGGAGCGTGTCCAGAGGAGAGCTACCAGGCTGGTGAGGGCTCTGGAGACCAGGTCACATGAGGAGAGGCTGAGGGAGCTGGGCATGTTTAGCTTGGAGAAGAGGAGGCTGAGGGGAGACCTCACTGCCATCTACACTCCCTGAAAGGAGGTTGGGGAGAGGTGGGGGTTGGCCTCTTCTCCCAGGTGAATAATGACAGGACCAGAGGAAATGGTCTGAAGTTGCGGCAGGGGAGGGTTAGATTAGATATTAGGAAGAATTACTTTACTGGAAGAGCGGTCAGGCACTGGAACAGCCTGCCCAGGGAGGGGGGTGAGTCAGTGTTTAAGAAACCTGTAGATGTGGCACTTCAGGGCATGCTCTAGTGGCAGAGATTGTAGAGGGGTTTTTTGCGTGTGTATGGTTGGACTTGATGATCTCAAAGGTCCTTTCCAACCATGAAGATTCTATGATTCTAATTATATTTCACTTTATTTCTTTAGCTTCTTCTGAAGTTTCTGATTTTGAATAATGTTATTGAACCAATACCCTGAATCATGACTGCATTATGTGCACTAAAAACAGATAAAGTACAAATACAGCACAAAATTTCCCTGACTACTAACAAAAAGTTAGTAGTCTGCAATAGTCTGATGGCCCAAAATTTTTTAAAAAATAATTTTTTCTATTACGGTAATAAGATATACCTTTTATTTCCTCACCGGTCTCTAAAATGCACCTTACAGCCTTAAACTGATACTGTGGCACAAAGCCTCAGAGTAGCAATCTCGGCAAGTACAGCTACATGTTGAGTTACAGGTACAGCCCAAGTACTTGCAGAGGAGCTATCTGAGATGAAGCCAGGTAACCACATTAGCACAGAAGTAGCCTAAGGCAACACATTGGCTGATGGCTTGGACCTGTAAGAGCACTCCTAGAGCAGTCTCTTGTTAGGGTGGTCCTAACACTAGTTCAGACTTTAAGGTGAGAGAAGCAAAAGAGATGGAAAAAAGTTTAAGAGACGCCAATATTTCCTTGTCATTCCACTGAATATAGCTCTAGCAATGAGCTTGGCATCAAAGCAGATTAAGGAAAGAAAATGCGGTGTTTACCAACACCACACAGGACTCTGTAGAGCGAGCAAGACTACAGACAGAATATGGTGAATGAATACAGAAACCTGAGTTTACCTTTAAGCAGTTGCTCTAACAAGTTAGACTAGGCCTATTTTAAAGCTGAAAAAGGATAAAAATTGATTTTGTGCAAACAGAAATAAAAACGTACCTGAATGGATGTACCAAGCTAAAGTGCGCCCTTTTAAAAACTGTGGAAGAAAACATTGACTACTATTATACTATCCAAAGAACAATCTGCAAAGAGGTCCGACAGGAAAACTCTGGGGTTTGGCTCCAGAGAAAACCACAAGATTATAAAAATGGATTGCAGCAACCATTCAACTTCAACGAAAGATGTAAAAGTAACATAATCAAAAACCTGAAAGACAGCTTTCACAGCAAGCGATGAGAATCTGTAGCAAAGTATTTACAGACTCTTTCTAAAAGGAACATACGTTGTGCACAGCAAGACTGAACAATATTGTTGACAGTCCGTAAAGATTAAACTCTAGCACTGCAAATGCAGCACTCAGTAACACATTTTTTTTCTGGCACAGTTTGGGAGGCCAAAGCTGCTCTTCAGCAGAGGCCCAGAACTACAGCACGGCTGGTACAGATTCTGGTGGAAATGTGCGTGTGTCATTTTGGTCGCTCAGAGAAGTATTTTATACTAGCATTTTTATGGATTGGTGTGTGCAAACTGTTTGCATTGCCCTGGGCTGCTGGGGAAAGTGGTATAGGATTAAAAAACTGGAAACCTGAGTAAAGCCTTAAGAAATTGGCTTCATCTGCGACACACGTGCCTACAATTACTGCAACACTGCACTGAACTGACTCATCACTGCAACCATGTAATTCTTCATTTTGCAGCTTTGGTTGTTTGTTTTAAGGCAGTCACAGTCTTACTCTGTGAGTTTGCCTATAGTCTGTGCTACTTTGGGGAAAACTTGATTCTTCTCTGCCCTAAGAGCCACAAAACTTTTTAAAAAGTTAAATGCCTTCTGTTACAAAGAGATATGACATTACTTTGAACTGCTGACAGAACATATGAAAAATCCCAGATTTTCCATGTCAAAAAACTCTACGACAACAGACAAATTTCTATTACTGGAATAGGTGAAACTCTGGAGAAATGTTCAGAAAGAGCAGGGAACAAGACAGATCGGTGGCTATAATAAAAATACAGTATGAATACAGCAAACTCACCCATGTATCAATACAACCACTGCTTTCCCAATAAATTTACATTATTTCTGAAAAAGCATCAGCCTATGATATCCTTAACTGTATTTGTTTAAAGGAGTACACAGTCAGATATCGCATTAATTCCAGTTATCCAAAAATGGTACCAGAGTTAAAACAAGAAATGAAACATCTCTTAAGTCCAGAGCCAGAGAGCAGTACTCACACAGTTAAGAAAACAAATCCAAAAGGGAAAAAAAAAAATTAAAAAAAAAAAATCCTTCACCAGGGAAAATTTCTGTTGACTAATGTGGGAGTTGGACAAGAAAAATGTAATAAAAATACTTCAATGTGCTGTCTTTATTCTTTCCTGTGATTGTGAAAACAGCCTTTTCAGGAGGTTACAAAAGGTTGTGTTCACGCTCTCTGAAGGGCAAGGCTTGACGTGTGAGCCAGCTCTCACTTTTAAGTTGATTTTTTCCCATGAAGCTAACAAGAATGTGTGTCCAAGTCTAGCCTAAACACCCGGACCAACATACAGGTTTCTGAGATTAGGATTTGCACATGAATTCAAACCTAGGCAAAATGACAAAATAAAAATAATTTACATTTTTGACCGACATAACATATGCAAATACCTATTCACAGAAAACACACTATTTGAAGCACATGGTACTGTTTATGATAACAAAAAGACATAGTTATGATTTACAAAAAACAGTTTATAACGAAAAAGCCTTAGCCTTTGCTATTCACCTCGATCCACCTAAACTGGAAAACATAGTTGTATACAGGAAGCATAGGTTTTAAAAGTATTTCAATAACAACAAGACATATGTGGCAGTACAAATGCCAGAATCCCTGCTGGTATTCTGAGCCCCAAAACACTAGTTCTGTAAAACAATACTGATTTTTTAATACCATAAACTTTATGATTATTTTAATTGTTGGCCCTTTAAGTTAATTGGAAAAAAAATTTTATCATGGTTGCATTTTGAAAAAAACATATAACTTTAACCATTTATATACAAACATTAAAATCTCTTTTTTATACTGAAATAGGGTGATTGCAGAATCAGGCTTGTGTTGTGTGCAAGCAAATCTCTCACTGAAGTAAGTCTATTAGTTTATTTGGCGGGAAAAGACAGACAGGATTAAGCCCACATTGCTTTTGGAAATGATTCTACAATCTTTCTGCATGAAATAAATGAGAATTCCAATCTTTCTGTTTATATTGGTCTATTTTTTTCTCACTTTGCTCACAAAATAGGACCATGCAGGCAAGCTGGATGATATATTGCTGTACTTAAGCTTTCAAAATCCTTTGAAATTTTTTTTTCTTCAGTTTTAAAGGGTAGATTTTTCTCCCAGATACGTGTTAGCAGCTTTCCCAGAAGTAAAAGTCACATGCTTGTAATGGAGGTAAAAAGTTTTTGCTATAGAGCATAAGCATACAGAAGAGTTTGTAGGTGTTTTGGAAATTTTAGATGCCTGTGTACAACTACAGTTTGTGACACTGATGCAATATGCTTCTTGGAAATTCCATGGTTAACTGTGCTAAATATTGTGAAGTCAATCTGAACTTATTAATTAACAAATACGCTCATTAGTTTAAAAAGTATCCTTTCAACTTGTAGTATCAGGTTTGTATTCCACGCAGTTTTCCAGATAAATCACAGTGTTTCCACATAACATTTTTAATAGAAATAAAATTAAAAGCATGAAGTGGGCACAATAAAAAAATAAGGGAGTTATTTACCAAACTTCAAATTAGAAAATGAGACTATTTTCAAATAAACCACACAAAACTGACCTTTTTGACCTTACGTGAACTCAAACGTAACCCCATTTTCTGCAACTTTGCGAGCTAACAAAAATCTTTAAGGCAAATACCTTATAATAATAAAAACCTCTGTCCCGACCTTTTCGAATGAACTGCTGGCATATACTAGGTTCCTTAGCTGCCGAATCCCAATTTTCTGAACAATATCTGAGGTTTCTCAAGCGGTTTAGAAAGCTGAAAATGAGAGGAGAATTTAACATTCTTGGCATTACACTGAATCAAAAGTGCCTCGGAATAGAATAATACACAGCTCTCACTTTACTACCTATTCCGTAACTCTGAGTCTCTGACGGCTGTTAAAAAACAGCAGGGACCTGGAACTCACATGTGTTACTAGGTGTCACGTTTAATGTATGTCCAGTCACATTCCAAACAAATAGCTATGCTCAAGAAACAAGCTAGTAATTCTTCTGAATAAAAGTGTCTGAATCTGTACTTACAGTCCACTTTAGATTGCAGAAGAGATACTCTTTGGAAAGATCGTCTTTACAGTCCATCACTTTTGTTGAGACATTCAGCCTTTCTACAAAATCATAGATCTTGCTCTTTGCTGGGAACTCAGTGCAATACTGAGGGGCAAGGTTTTGGTTTTTATGGCACAGTATTGCTGCGCTGTAACCAGAACTAACTGTCCAAATTTTTCAGTCTAACTATATTATGGCCACATTCCGACACAACGATCAGATAAATTCAGCAAGGAAGAAGCAGCTGGGTCAGGTACAAGCCCGGTGCAAAAACAACAGCTCCGGTTTGTTCAAAAGTTGAACTGCAGGCAAACCTTGAAATACAATTTCACATCAAGTGCTACATTAACAGCTAAGGGACACTGGGGGGGGATATCCACCCACCCTAATAGGAAACCTCCAGTACATTGCTAGACAGACTGGCTGGGGGCGGGGGGGATCCAACCATCTGAAAACCAACCATCTGGCATCTTTTTCTTAAAAAAACCCCAAAACTATTTGTTCCCCGAAAGGTAACCAGGAGCCACTTTCTGTGCTACCTGACTGCATGCGTCCATTCCATTCATGCTGTCTGTTAGACAATAACTTGGAGAACAGAAAATACCTGGTGGGAGATGACTATAGAGTTATTATAGAATCTCTGCCCTGTGTAATACTTTCCAGAGGTGCACTAAATCTCATGTTTGATTGCCAAGCCTAGAAGATAGTAGCTTTTTTCAATAGCTTAAAGTAGATTGAAAGCTTTTATGGTTGAGCCATAGCAAGGAAACAGTAAAACTGTATAATTCAGTAGCAAACCAGGTCAAAGTAATTTTTCTTTTGTTAAAAGCATTCTAGTTCCCTAAGGCATGATTAAAAACAAATTCTGTGATATCTTAATACTCATTAGGCAAGCTAAAGTAAAAGTAAGTTTAAACTTAATTGTATTACATTTAAGATCTGCAGCCTTTCACATAACCATTCCCACTTTATGGTTCTGTGGTTTCTCACGCATATAGCACGAAGAATACCTTTGAAACAAGAAGTCCCGAAGCAAGGTTTCATGCTTTCAGAACTCAGTTGCTTATAGACTGATTTTCAGTGGTGCTCAACAAATGACGTTTTCACTGTAATTAGTGTAAGCAGAGAACCAGTGAATCAGATCATTAAATCTCATTGTTGATAATCTAGGAAAATTCTTAACTGCTTATAAGAAAAGAATTATCAGCTTCCTTTTCTCTGTGTTCCTTCAAAGGGACATTAAGACTTTACTTACTGATAGTTCCGATACAAAGAAGTGAATAAGCATATTGACATCTATTCCAACAAATTAATATACCTGATATCCTCAATGTATTAAGTCTTAAGATTTACTGGTTTATTTGTACTTTCTTAAAAAGTAATTTTTTTCCCCTGTGTGCTCAGATATGATGCTATGAAACAAAGCTATATCTGTGAATGTACTCACTAATTCAACATTCTATATATTCATTTTTCTTTGGCTAATTCACAGTGAGGATACACCGTTCCTTTACTGACAGATAATATTATTAAATGTTTAGCTCACATAGTAGGTAATTGGAGCATTTCTGCTGCAAGTGTTCGTCATGCTGGTAATTCATGCTGATCCACCTGAGAAAAACTGTAACTAAATTCACACTTCATGCCACAGGAATCAGTAGCTGAATCAGAAAAAAAAAAAATTACCATCAAACCCACACAGTTGTGGAAAGATGGAACACAGGCAACTAAACAATTCATCCTATTGTCTTTATTCACATATTTATTTTGTATGCACTTCCACTTGGGATGCACAGTACACTGTTGGACTCTATCATGTTATTTCCTTTTTCAAATTCTAACTAATAAAAAATTAGTATATTGCTTAAATTGAAAGTTGACCAGCATTTTAAATTGAAGATGTCCGGGGAGGGGGTGTGTGTGTCTGATCCATAATTCCACATATGATCATGTTTCATCCAACTTGTCATGCTTGGATCATGAATAGGATAGCAAAGACTTCACATGCTATTGACCCAGGACAAATTCAGAGGAAAAAAAATCTAGTATAACAGTATGCAAGTTCTTAAGTGAGCTGGTTTTCATTATACTTCGTAACAAATTAAGCTCAGATTCTCCTACTTCAATTCCAGATTTACTCACTCTCTTTAGGGTACCTGTAATGCAGCTTGCATACAGCTCAGAAAACTGCGTCTAAATAGCTTTCTAAATAGAAAATAGAATTACTTTTAATTCTATAAAGCCACAAAACAAAAAAAAAAAATTCTGCCTACGCATAGTCTAATATTCTCTCTACGGCATGGATGAATTGAAATGTTGTATACTAGGAATGGACAACCCATTCCCTTCCATCAGTATATTGCCTTTTTTATACTCGACTGTAATAAATGCAACAAGAAAAGAAAAAATACTATAAGAACATTCTAGCCATTTTTTCTCCATAGTATGAACGTAAATCTTTATCTGTTCAGCATACTTTTTTAAAACTAGATGCATAACAGGTTAGGCAGATGCCATAGTCTCTCTGCAAGGGCTAATAGCTCCTGACGAGTGAAGTCTCTTCACATGATACACATTTTCATGTTAGTTGAACAGGCAACTGCAGTTTCACGATGTGTTCAATTTGTGTATTGTGCTATTTAAGAAGAATATCAATACTCCGTGTATTAACATTTATAGAGTTAATAATTTTTCCTAATTCTCATAGCTTGCAGAAAAATGACACTGATATTTTAGCTTTTTCACTACCGTTTCCACTAAAAGTAATTTTGCCATGAGGACTGTGGGAAATACCTAGAAAACTCAGGAGCATATCTGATGCTGCTTCCCATATGAGGCTGACGGAAATATACTTGGATTCCCTAAGATCCACAGGGTTACACTGACATAGAGCAGTAAGAGACTGACAGGTGGTGAGAAGCAGCATTAGGAAAAGATAAAACAAAAATTTTCCTAGAACTCTTCAATCAGTAATGCCATCTACAATGTCACTATCTGTAAATCAGTATATATTTGGCTATAGATTATTTGGAAGCGTCCATTATACCCTCCTGCTGTTTAGACACTGAGAACACTAATCCTGTGTAAATGACAGAGAAAATACGGCTTAAGAGCACTACTTTTCATAGAGATATTGTGAACACCTTGTGTTGCTGGTTAGATGCCCCTCTGTGCATAAGTGTTACAAAACAAAAGATAAAACTGTTTCTCACTTGATTCCCCTCTGTTGAGCACAAATCAGTTCAGTGTTAATTTGGGTTTCTTTCAGAATGAAAGAAAAAAAAACAAACCCTTTTTTAATTGTTTGGTCATCTGCCCTGTGGATGGCTTCTTCATCCTTTTCACACACATCCTGCAGTCACGGTTTGTGAACACTGCTAATCAACATAACTACCATCTGCCACTTCATTTTCATCAGGAGGTTGGTACACTGGGATTGTATGATCTTGTTTAGGTTTTGAATTTTTTTTCTTGAAGTTAACATTCTCTATCAAACAATCATGAACCTGACTTTTCAAGTTTAAGTAACTGCAGAGTCATTAAAGAAAAAGTAATACGTGATAGTAATTTGAAGGGAACGTGAATGGATGTTTGAATATTTATGTACCTCTCTGAATTAGAAAGTGATGATACAGCACTCACTGTCAGAGTTTTTTAATTTATTTTGTGGAATTTTTTTTTCAGTCAGATTAAAAACCAACAGGAAACAGCAAAACAAACAGCTGCAACTACAATTTTTTGTAGCCACTTCAGCTTGACTATCCCTAACAGGTATGTGAGATCACATCCATAACTTATAAATTACATTATAAAGTTATATTAAAAAAAAAAAAGAGAAGTTGTGCGATTGTGGAGGAGGAAGAACAGAAAGACAGTGCTTAAGAGGACACGAAAAACAGCAGGCGCTGGAGGGTAATAAAAATTCTGTACAAAGCTGAACGAATACAAATGCCGTGAATATACTGGAAGTGTCTGGCGGTTCTGTTCCGCAATAAGTCTACTTGACAAACATTGCTCTGCAGCTAGCATAAACTATTCATTGGAATTAAACATTTACTTCTGCCATATCTGAGTTATGGGACTTTGTGAGCCCACCTTTTAGTAAATTGCCAGTTCTAAAGCAGTACCACAACATCATTAACCTATTACGGCTAGGTGGTGGCCCCATCGCAATCTGAGTTTTGCATTGTGCAGCAGAACGCTCGCTAAAGAAGTTTTATAGTTTCAAGATTTAGGTTATCTTTGAACAGTATTACCACTGCGCATAATTAGAAATAAAATAAGACCTCTTTAGAAATACAGATTATAACGATGAATGCACTTTAAGGACAACTGAAAACGTTTCACTGCAGTGGCACGTGTTTAAGCCTCTTAGATAAATAAGCGACAGTTCAAAGCAAATGTGGTTAAATGAATAGGTCTGGAATGAGACCTACTTCAGAACCCGAGGGAAGTGTTAATGTGCTGGGAGACCTAGCACTCTCTACATGTTTGATACGATATATGTCAAAGTATGACAACATATATTGCAAGATACCACGAGTCAGAGAACTTGGATAGTATCAAAATCTATAAGCAGAGAATTGCATAGGATGACAGCTAAAAAAGCGTTCAATTTGTTCTAACTAGAAAATTCTTAATTTCTGAGGAAAAGAGAATACATAAAAGTCTGTTTAAAACAAAAAATTTGTAACGCCTAACTAAAGGAAAATCAGGGTTTGTAAGCTATGAGTGTATAAACACAGCAATATATTAATGAAAAAGGTATTCCCTTGTTTTCCTCTTTCTGAAGAAAAGTAAATCTCCCTATATAGAATAAGCATGAGATTTAATCATAAAATAAGGAAAACGAATGGACAAATAATTGTTATTAAAACTTTTGCATACAGCAAATTCAACTACGTTCCGTTTTAAAGGACTGTGACTGACTTGCTCTTTACTTGGTATTACTAGTGTGTTAACTCTTCCCTTTGGAAGTGGAACTGCCTTTTTTGACAAAAACAGTAAATAGCTTTTGCATGTTTTGTAATACAGTTGCTCTAAAAATCCCCAGCAAACTATTTCTCTTTTTACTATTCTGAATTGACATGGGCATCCAAAAAAGTATACGTATTACAGCAGGTTATAATTACAGATAGTTCTACCCAAGCACAGCTGTCAGCACTGCCATTTTGTCTGTGGAGATTAAGGAAAAATCTATGAGTTAGGAATCCAAAAATTAAAAATATTTTAATAACTAAACAGTCACCGTGGTACTAATATAAGACTAAGTTATCTTCTACAGCTGCAAGACAAAAGATCAAATCAGAAATGTACCTATGTTAATTCCCTTAGTCTAAAATAGTTTAAAAAACATAGAAGTAACTGCCTGAAGGAGAACGTATGCATGGAAGAATGCATTACTTAGGTCAGGAAATTTTTTCTACAAATTTGTATGTTCATTATATTAAGTGTAGGAGTCAACCTCAGCTGGAAAACACAGGTCAACTTTCTTGGCATGAGTTTCATATTTCTATTTTTCTATCCAATCTACAATATAGTCTTTCATGATCAGCCTTTAGTAATCCTCTTTTTCATCCCCTATCTCAAATTCTTTATTTTTTTTTTCCCCTTGGTGTATTTGTTATAGTCTTAGAAGTTTCTAAGTCAAAACAACAGATCAATAGTTTCCTAACTCAGTGTATTTGTTAGCTACCCATTATCTAATACTACATCCATTTTGACAGATCTATTAATATATCTTTTCAAAGAGCAGTTTCATTGCAATTTCAGTATCCCAGAATGGAAATTGTCTATCTCCCCTTCATCCTTATTATGACTGAATTAATTTCCGTTTTCTTCAGATATGGTTATTTCCATTTCCACTAGTTACCCTGTCTCCATCCTCGTGCTCTGTGTTATCACCCATATTGAAAACTGAGCTAACATGTTCCTTCGGCTCAGGAGCAGTATCTTGAGCAGCTCTAATCTCATTCTCAATTGTGAAAGCATGAAGACACCATTTTATCTTAGGACTGAAAGACCATTTTTATCAGTTTTGATTTCTCTCCTAAAACACAATGGTGTTTGCCTTTTGACAATTATTGCTTAAATCTGATAGTGCTTCACCTTTAAGATATAGCTTTCTGGGACACATATCTTTCTCTGTAGGCTGCTTGGTTTTTTCCTAATATCCTTTCTGGGATGCTAATTCTTCCATTTAGCATTGCAATATTTCCCTTCAAGGATCCCTTCCCCTATGAGCTATTATTAAACATGATTTCTCTTAATTTTTTCACTTTGTAGCAAAACACGATTTATATTCACATTGCTGTGGGAAACCCTTAGAAGCTATATTCTCTGAACCGAAGTGATTAAAAAAACCCAAAACAGACAAACCACTACCACAACCAGCATTGTAACAGATCTTCTTTCTTTGTTGCTTGTCTTTCCTTTAGACATAAAGCAGCAGAAATTAACTTTGCTAAGTAGGAAGTTGTTAAAATAATAAATAAAATAATAGTAATAATAATAAATAAAGTTTATTAAAATAACTACAGGGTTTTGATTTAGGAATTTTTCCTCCAAAGTAAAGCATTTTTACAACTCTTGTTCTGCAATTCTGAGAAGAAAACAGCAACTTGCATGGACAAGAATTTATCAAAAAATAAGCACGCATGGTTGTGTACCTTTTTTGCCCCACTGTGCTAGCTAAAATAGTATCTTCAGACTAAAAAGCTCCTCTTTTTCCCTGCATCAGGATAAAGACAGTGGGTTGCACTAATCTAAGAAGAAAGAAATTTTTCCTAATCTTCCAGAGGAATTGCTATCTTTTATTACAGTAAATAGAACAATTTTATTTTCCAAAACAAGAATCTTTGTGCAGGAGCTGTGTAGCTAAGGTCTGCTTCAAGGAAGACAAACAGCATCTCCTAACACTTGGAAGATAATAAAGATATTGAGGCAATGGACCTATTGCATGTAAAATGAGAAAACTCTACTTTTTATAATGATCTGTAATAGAACAGTCCACTGACCAGATCAGGAGTCTTATCAGTCAAAATCATTCTCCAAAACGGCATCTTTGTTATTTCATACTGAAGCAATGCTTCTCCCCTTCTGATGAGGGGCCAAGAACTCTGAAATACCCTGCACCTGATCCTGCAGCCAACTGTTTTTCTGGCTGAAATCCTGTATTTGGCTCCCTCCAAATATCTTGCAGCTATTTCACTGTAACAAGGAGTTTTTCTTCAAATTGAACCAGCCTTAGCTTCCGCATAGACGGTAATTTTTCCATTTGAACTGATCGTCTTTTTAGTGGGTTTGTTGCTTAACTAGATTCCCAAGACAACATCAGTTAGGAGTCACAAAATATTTCAATGTGAGAAAATCTAGAAGTAAGAGAAGTTTTTGTGAGAATAATTTAGATTTTACTGAATTTAGATTATACTGCAAGGGACCTTTAGGTCCTAGGATCTCATTTCATAGCTGATCTTCAGTATTTATTCCAGTTTTGCCCAAGCAAAAAATATTGACGAGCACAGCAGGGGAAAAGGTTGGGGTTTTTCTTTTTATTGCTATTTTTGACATTACGCTTGTGACTTAAATGCAATTCGGCAGCACTAAACAAAGAAAATATTGCCATAGGTTTTTAAAATAAATATCCAAGGAGATTACTTAAAGAAGCTTTGGCAAGCAAATAGATAAATAGATAAATATCATATGAATAAATACAGGAGGATTTTATGAATTTCTTTAAAGGCCCATTGCGTTGCACCATGACCCCCTAGGAGTTGTCAGTTCTACTGCTCTCAAACCAAAGTATAATACTGCCTCCTCCCTACTCTCCCCTGCCACCCCCGCACTGTACTAATACAGAAACCTGGGTTTGAGAATATACCTTTCTGAAATACTTATCTTCAAGGTACATTGTTAGGGTTTTATCTCCTATTTAGATTTTTGCCATAATAAAACTCCGCAACTTCAGATGCAAGCAAAGATGCCTTTATTGAGAAGTTAATATCATGGGAAATAAGACGTAAACAATTGAAGATGCATCTACTATAGCATTTGTTTCTTATACTTTGCAATCTTGTCTTCTAAATGAACACCTGAAAGCGAAACAACTTAGAAACAGTTAAACTTGTTATTCTATTATCTTTCAAGAAAGAAAGAGACCAACAAAAAGAAAAGCGTGGACTTCTGCAGCACAGATTTTTAAACTGCTGCAAATTTCAACTTTGAGAAATCAGAATCTCTCTAAGCTTTTTGTCCATTAGTAAGGAAGAGACATCAACTAGGCAAAATGGCTGCAACGTTGGCAGGCCTCCTGCCTGCCTCCTCACAGCTTTTAAATAACCTGCACCTCTTCATCCCACCTTTGCAACCAGCTTGCTAATTTCAGCCACAACATGCATAGAAACTGTGTTAGCAAGAAAATTCCAGTGTGCTCTTTTCCTGTTTATCAGAAACAAATACATTGTTTTCTGGTCTTGAATGCAAGCTATAATTTCTGAAATCGTACATATTTTAAAAGAAGTCTCATAAAACAGTGAATGATCAAGTGAGCCTCAGATTAGATAAACTGTGCAGAACTCTAGTAATGCTTATATATGGAAATATCACCCCTGTGCAGTCTGTGATAAAAAATTCTGGAATTTATTGTTCTTTTTAACCTTTCTACAATATCCTGAAGAATTATAATCTTCAGGGAAGCTTGCAATTAAATTTCTAGGATTTCTCAAAAATCTATGGAAATACGTTAAATTTCTATGCATTAATCCTTGAGAGATATCCCACAAAATTCCAAAATGCTGCATTTGATGCATATCAATGCTGACTTCACGCAAGTCATTTAAAGGCATACCACACTATTTCTGAATGGAAAATTATGGCCCAAACTGATAATAACTTTATAAAGACATTCTGTTTGGTTACAGAAGATCAGTGTTTTTCTCCCTGTGTTGTACATGACATTTTTTTGTTTCAGTATGGACTGGGCCAGGTACCTGATAGTTACTGCACTTGTCTCAGTCAGGTCCACCCCTGACAATAACAGGGAAAAGCATGTAGGGAGGGCATAGCAGCAAAGTTCAAGATACCTACAGCAGCACAGATTGATTCCAGAAATTCTGAGAAGAGCGAGAAGCAGCGATATTCTTCCTAGGGACTCAGAGGGGATTCAAAGGTTTGCTGTAATTCGGGAAGCAATTAAAAAGTTGCTAAGCAGAGCACAAACCTGTAGGAAGAGAAATGCCCTGAAAAGCCACAGTAGGCAAGAGGGAGATTTCCTTTCAAAACTTTTCTTTTCTTACAGTCTCCTTAAGAATTTTCTGTATTTTGAGAATTCTCTTTTCCAGTAGCACTTCTATAAAATTTATTTTTAGAATAGCATGCTGAGAATCCCATGCCCCACTGTATAAAAGCATCCTTACTATGTATTAGCACCCAAATACATATGTCTATAGTTCTATATATTTTCTAATTTTTTTTTTAT